>CAUYQG010125265.1:0-67738 GCA_963574415.1 Tarsius wallacei | reverse complement strand
TGACTGATAGTGGTGGGAAACTATGGGGGGCGATACGGGAAGGGATTAATGGTAGTAAATATCTGTCTGGGGATGGGGGGACACTTCTTATCAACAAGGGTGCCTGAATGAGACATATTTGTGTACCTAACCCTTAACTGTACTCCACAATATCACAATAAAAAAATATTGAATAAAAAAAAACAAAAAAAAAACAAATACTATGCTACACATAAAGAGAAAAGCTCATGCCGGGCTCGGTGGCTCAGCCTGTAATCCCGCGCTTTGGGAGGCTGAGGTGAGTGGATTACCTGAGCCCGCGGGTTTGGGACCTGCCTGGGAAACTTGGCGAGACCTCATCTCTATAATAAATCAAAAAATCAGCCGGGTGTGGTAGCGCATGCCTGTAATTCCGGTTACTCGGAAGGCTGAGGCGGAAGGATCGCCGGAGTCCAGCAGGCTGAGGCTGTAGTGGCCGGGAGCAGCCACTGCACTCCAGTCTGGGCGACAGAGTGAGACTCCAACTCAAAAAAAAAAAGAGAAAAGCTCAGCACCTGGTGTTTTGTCAAGACTCCAACACTGTTGGCTAGTGCTTCCGGCTACTGCTAGAAAAGATGGCAGACTGCAGCCAAGGCAGAGGGCTGTATAGGGGGTGGTGACTGATGAGACCGTACACATCGAACTTTCCAGTGCCAGGTAGAAAGTGTGAACTTGGTGCAACAGGCTCACATGATGTGTCTTGAGCATGGAAGGTGACAGGATGAAGGTGCTTGGAGGGGTACAAAGGGCTTTCTGAAGGCTATAAGAGCCTGGTCCACTCTGGAAGACAGACTGGTCAGTGGGTAGCAGTCATGGTCCCCACTCTCCCAAGGCCATGCCATAGAAACTGGCTGCCTTTGCACCACTCAGCCCAAAGCCAAACATGCTGTACATCCTTGGATCCTCTGCACAGCAAATGGCCATGCTACAGCTCAGGCTAAACAGCTCTGACGTACAGTTAAGAGTGTCTCTCTCTCCCCGCCCCCCCCACTCTCTCTCTCTCTCTCTCTCTCTCTCTGTGTCTTTGTCTTTCTCTCTCTCTCCCTCACTCCCTCTCTCTCTCTCCCTCACTCCCTCTCTCTCTTTCCCTGTCTCTCTCTCTCTCCATCTCGCTGTCTCTCTGTCTCTCTCTCTCTGTCTCCCTCTCTCTCTCCCTTCCATCTATCTCTCTGTCTCTCTCTCTCCCTCCCTCACTTTCTCTCTTCCTGTCTGTCTCTGTCTCCCTCTCTCTCTCCCTTCCATCTATCTCTCTGTCTCTCTCTCTCCCTCCCTCACTTTCTCTCTTCCTGTCTGTCTCTGTCTCTCTCTCTCTCTCTTTCCCTCCCTCCCTCTCTCTGTCTCTCTCTCTTTCTCTTTCTCTCCCTCTCCCTTTCTCTGTGTGTCTCTTTCTGTCTCTCCCTTTTTCACTGTCCTTCTGTTTCTCTGTCTCTATCTGTTTTTCTCTCTCTGTCTTCTGTTCTTCCCCTTCTTCTTCGTTTTCTCTTTTGCAGCATAAACTATAATCTAAAAAGTGATACCACAAAACCATTCCAACTTTCTGGCAGATTCCACCTTATCATCCATCACTCATCTGTCCATCCATCTAACCATCCATTCTCCCATGCTTTTAGCCACCATATGCCACGTCCTGGCTAGTCGTATGTAAAAACCATCCCTGTGTGACATTGACACTCCCTGCTATTCCCCAACCCCCTCATCTCCCTCTCCCTCTCCCTCTCCGCCCCCCATCTCTCCCTCCATTCTCTCTCTCTATCCATCTCAAATAATCTGCCTGATCCCAACCACTTGCCTGAGAGGCCGTCTTCTGTACCACCTGAACCTCACTCCCACTCAAGTCCCTAGTGAGGATCCAAGAGCATCCATTGGTTGGTCGGCAACCTTTGTTATAGTGAGTTGGGCCCTAAATTATTTTCTTAGGAATTGAGATCCAAGGAACTTAGAAAGAGTAAGAGGTAGCAGAAAGGCCAGGAGCCCAAAGTCTGCATGTGTGAATCGGACAGGCCTAGCCAAATTGGGCCTTGACAAGCCAAAGTGACCAGGGAGCAGAAGTTATGAGGGAGCAGAGGAAGCCAGTCTGAGGACAGAGGAGGGCAGAGCCAGTGTGCAGGGAGAAACAGGCACACCTTAACAGAAAGTGGCTGTTCCAACTGCGCCATCATAAATGCAACTGCTGTGGGGTCTCAGTTCCTGTATGGCCTTGCTGGGGTGCAAGTCCTATTTCTGGAACCCCGCAGTAGCCTTGTATCCTTCACAGACTATTTTTGTTTCTTGTTTTGTTTTGTTTTGTTTTAGAGTTGGGGTCTTACTCTATTCTAGGCTGGAGTGCAATGGCAAGATCATGGCTCACCAAGCCTAAACCTCCTGGGCTCAAGTGATCCTTCCACTTCAGCCTCCCAAGTAGCTGGGATTATAGGCGCATGCTACCACGCCTGGCTAATTTATTTTTATTTTTGTAGAAATGAGGTCTTGCTGTATTGCCCAGGCTGGTCTCAAACTCCTGGACTCAAGCAATCCTCCCACCTTGTCCTCCCAAAGCACTGGGATGACAGGTGAGAGCCATTATGCCCAGCCAACAAACCTTTTCCACAAGGTGACTGAGCGGCTTCTACCCTTGGCAACTAAGTGAGGCCAACTGAAGGTGTCTGTGACCATCTCTTCAACCAATGCTTGTCAGTCCACAGGGCCTGCCCTTTCCTCCTCCAAGATACACATGAGCAACGACTTTCCGATGTAAAGCCTTCTCCTATGATCCCTGTGTGCTGGCCACAAATGAAAGAGGTGGGGAGTTATGGCATAGAAATGCCCAGATCCGCAGCAGAAGTCATTAGCTGTGAGGCTTTATTGACAGTCACGGCCCACCTGGGGGTGAGATGCTAGTTGCTGTCCCGTGGTGGGCACACTCTGTGCTATTGGATTTTTGTTACAGTTCAGAGGCACAAAGGTAAACAACACAGAAGGTGGAACAGAGGAGCAAGTAAAGTGTACTGGGGGCCAGAAGGGACACCAGCCAGGGAAGGGCAAGGAGGCTTTCCAGGGGGGGTGCCATCTTAGCTAGACCTTGACAGAATCCCTTGTAGGTAGAGAGGGTGAAGGGAGGGAAGGGCACGAGGCAATGGAACGGCATAGGTTAAGGTCCAGGGTCACGCACACACCGTGTTCATTTGGAGAATGCTGATGTGTCCACTGACCTCATTGGGACCGTGGGCAGCAGGGGAGAGGGAAGAGCTGCAGACACATTTCCTTTCAAATTCCTGGCTCTGCTTCTACCAGTGAAAGACCAGGGATGTCACCAGATGTTATTATTTTATGATGTGATATCCTAGGGACAGGCTCCCTCCGAACTTCACAGCAGAGGCGCATGTGGCCCAGAAAAGTGAAATAATTTACCTGAGATCACCCAGCAAGATAATGAAACAGCCATGACAAGAATCCATTTTTGCCGACTGAAGATCCTTGGCATCCTCTGCTAGACCCTTCCCAGGGCAGCCAGCCATGAGCATCTTTTGATTCTCTCCCCAGTGGACTCTACAGCATGGCCTTCCAGGGCCTGGCCTTTCATTATTTTCTGTGCTGTTTACATATGAGAGAGAGAGATAAGATAGGAGAGACAGTCAGAAGGCCCGAAAAGGCACTCTATCCAGTTTAAAGCCCCTGGGGCCACAATCCTCTTCCCTTCCCTGCTGCTCTACCTGTCCCCCAAGTCCCCTTGATTGTTAGGAAAATAATTGAGGCCTCCATCTGACTCCCATCTGAGGGCTGGGGCTGGGTCAGGGAATTGACGGCCTCTCCTGGCAGTGATGGAGGGGCTGGAGGCAGCGAAGGTTAGACATGCAATTTCACAGAGGAGTTTCAGATGTGATGGGGGAGGGGATGAGGGGCAGAGGGGAGAGGAGCCGCCTGTCGCAGGAGGAAGGAGTGATTAGTGAGGATGACTGCTGAGGGCTGGGCAGTCTCCACAGCCAGGCGGGCCGCTCCCAGGGCCTGCAGGAAGTGGAGCTCTCTTGCCCATTGGTTAGAGAACTGGCTAACAGAGAGTTAGTTCCTTCTCAGGGGAGTAGCCTTTCCCCCGCCTGAATCCCCGCCCCGCCCCCCCGTCCCCCCGCCCCCCCGCCCGTCCTTTAAGACTCAGTTCACTGTCCCCAGGAAGCCCTCCTTGACACCTCTTAAGGCTGAGCTGTAAACCCTCCTCTCCTCCAGTTTCCTAGCATGACTCTACCTCAACCCTTATCATATGGCATTGGGATCATGCACAAAAGTGTGTGTGTGTTTGTGTGTGTGTGTCTTGGGATGTGTGTTTTTGTGTATCTGTGTCTTGGGGGGTGTGTACTTGTGTATGTGTGTATTGGTGTGTGTGTGTTTGTGTGTCTTGGTGTGTTTTTGCATTTGTGTCTTGGGGTGTGTGTGCCTGTGTATGTGTGTCTTGGTGTCTGTATTTGTGTGTATTTGCATATGTGTCTTGGTGTGTGTGTATGTGTGTGTGTGTGTGTGTGTGTGTCTTAGTGTGTGTATGGGTTCCTCTCTGGACGTGGGCTGCTTGAGGGGAAGTACCATGTCTGTATCCCATGATAAAACCTCAACATGTGAAAGTTGGATAAGGGAATGAATACATTAAATGAATAAACTAGCAAATGTACTGTTTTCAGGACACAACTTGGAAGAGAAGGACCTGCTCTGGGATTGCCTGTCTACACCCACTAGAATCTATCACTGAGGGTAGGCATTTGGCCTAGCTCAAACACCACTGGGAGCCCACTGTTTACACAGACTTTCTCAGCCTCAGCACTACTGACGTTTGGGACCAGATAAATCTTTGTTGTGGAGGCCAGTCCTGTGCACTGTAAGATGTTTAGTAACATCCTGGCATCCACCCATTAGATGCCAGTAATAGCCCCCCACCTCCCAGTTGTGACGATCAAAAATGTTTCCAGACATTGCCAAATGTTCCCAAGGGGTGGGGGACAAAACAGCCCCCAGGTTGAGAACCACAGGCCTAGGGAGAGGCCTGGCAGAATCAGCACTATCTAACATTGTTGACTAATCAGCTGACCTTTCAAAGAGCTGGGGCCATCTCTGGCTTGCCCGGGATGCCTGCCAGCTCAGGGCATCGGCACCTGGGATGGACCAAAAATGCCAGAGGCGTGTAAGGGCAGGATTCTAGACCCCACTGGCAGGATCAGTAGCCAGCACCACAAAAGGACAGGCTTAGAATGTGAACTCGCTGCTCTGAGAGAACTGGCTGCATCCCCTCCGGCAGGCAGGAGCCTGCCCTCGATCTTGGGCCTGAGGTGTTAAGGATGTCACTTCCTGCCCCATCACGTAGCACCCACACACCTAACAGAGACTGGACTCCAGTTCCTGAATAGAGAGTAACGGTCCCTCATGGCTCCTCTGCGGAGCCTGTTTCTCTAACAGGGCCTGAGGTAACACCCAGCTCTCCTGCGAGCTCAGCTAAACTAGGCCAAATCTCTTGCTTTTCTTCCAGAATGCCTTCCCCTGTGACCAATGTGTAAATGTTGTCTCAAGAAGAGGCTACCAAATTCTCCGGCCCCTAAACCACAGTAGGTGGTGAAAGATGTGACTTAGAGATTGCCCACTTGGCAGGAAAATTGAGAAATTAGGTGTGTGTGCATGTGGTCCCATTTACCTTTCCTGAAAGGATATGGGACTGAGACCACAGGCAGAAGGCTGTCAGAACAATGTCCCAGGGATCGGGGGGGGGCAGGAGGACAGCAGCCAGTTATGACTTGGCTGAGGGAAACAACTGCAGAAATACAAGATCGAAGCTGGGCACATTTTCAGAAATTGGACCACCCATCAAGAAAAGCGGAGAACAAGAAGTGCCCAGAGGGCTGAAGGGCCTTCTAGCACAGTCCCTGAGCCAATCAGCATCAACATGCTGGGTGCACTTACGAGAACCAAGAATACACAAACAACAATGGTGATCATCACAGGGCTGAGGCAGAGAGGCCGTTTGAGGACTCATTCAACTGAAGCTACTGGGTTTTCTCCATCGACTATATTGTTGGCCTCTCAAGGGCAGGCCCTAAGCACCTTGTGCTTTGTCGTCTTCCACAGTGCCTTGCATGCGGTATGGAGCGTGATAAGCGCTTGCAGGTCTGTGGTGGGTGGGTAAGACACCTGACACACATGGATTCAGAAAAGTGGGCCTTCAGATAAAATAGTTGGATGCTTTGGCTTCCCAGCTTCAGCCTGGGTCTACCTACTGATTTGCCAGGGACAAGGACCAAAGGGCAATTCTGATCATTCTTCCATTCAAAAATAATTCTGAGATGACTACAGGCCATGCAGACCTTCTGCCATGCACATTCACCCTCTATAGGGCACTGGGAGTATATGATAACCAGACAGAGAGGTTCCTTTCCCTCATAGAGCTAAACAAGATCCAGAGCATGAGGAACACAGCCGCCATGTGGGAGGGAGAGTAGTTGAAGAGATGTAAGTATGCCAGGAAGACACCAGCTACACTACTAGCTGGGAGGCCCTGCCGCAGCAATCCTTCAGTATAGAATTACAATATTTACCCACTCTTCTTGCTTCAGCTCCCAGCCTTCTTCCTCCTTCTGTCCTGCCTACTGCACTTTGGATGCAGACCCACCTGCAGAATCTTCTTCAGCCTCCAGTGGACCGAGAAGCCCAAATCACAGGCTGCCCTCAGTCTAAGTCATGCATTTATGCAACCAGAATTTCCCTAGGGACTCACCAGTTACTGCAATGATCCATGGAGCTCAGGGTCCTGAGATACTTTAAGCTATAGAAGGGCCCACACACAACACAATATGCCTCAATAGACAATCTGAACAGTCCTATAACAAGGGAAGAGACTGAATCAGCGATTCAAAAAATACTCACAAATAAAACCCCAGTCCCTGATAGCTTCACTGCTCTATTCTACCAAATATTCAAAAAAGAACTGATACCATGCATTTATAAACTCTTCTAAAACCGCAGAAGAAGGAGGGACATGTTCAACTCATTTTAGGAAGCCAGTATTACCCAGTACTAAAACCAGACAAAAACAGCACAAGAAAACTACACACCAATATCACTTGTGAATACAGATGGAAAAATCAAACCTTCAGCAAAATACTAGCAAACCAAATTCAGCAATGTATAAAAAGACTCATATACATGACCAAGTGAGATTTATCCCAGAGACGCAAAGTTGTTTCAAAATCTGAAAATCAATATAATGCATCATATACATAGAATAAAACACAAAAATCACATGGTCAGATGCAGAAAAAAATCATGTGAAAAAATTCAACACTCTTTATGATTTAAAAAAATCACTGAACACATTAAGAATAGATGGGAAATTCCTCAGTCTGGTAAAGAGCATCTATGAAAAATACAGCTAACTTTATATTTAATGGTAAAAGACAGGGTACTTTCCCCCTAAGATCAGGAACAAGACAAGCTTGTCTTACCAATTCTATTCTACATTGTGCTGGTGGCTCTAGTCAAGGCGATGAGGCAAGAAAAATATACAAAATTTATCCAAATTGAAAAGAAAAAAGGAAAATATGCAGATGGCACCACCTCATATAGAGAAAATCCCAAGGAATCCTCTAAAAAAACTATTAAAACGAATAAGCAAGTTTAGCAAAATTGTAAGATAGAAGATCAATATACAAAAGTCTATCACTTTTCTATATACCGTCAATGAACAATCCAAAAATAAATTAAGAAAACAATTTAACTTACAATAGTATCAAAGAGATCAAAAATAAAATACTTAGGAATAAAGTTAAGAAGTATAAGACCTGTACTCTGAAAACCCACAAAACATTGTTAAAAGAAATTAAAGAAGATCTAAATAAAACAGAAAAAAATCCCATGTTCATGAGTTGGAAGACTTCCCAAACTGATCTGCAGATTTCCCAAACTGATCTGCAGATTTAAAAAGATCTCTCTCAGAATCCCAGCTGAAATCTTTGTAAAAACTGAGAAATATATTCTAAAGTTCATATGAAATTGCACGGGATTCAGAAGAGCTAAAACAATCTTGAAAAAGAAGTGCAAAGTAGGAAGATTCACAGTTCTCAATCTTAAAACTTACTGCAAAGCAGTGGTAATCACGATAGTGTGGTACTGGCCCAAGGACAAACATATAAAAATAAACATGAAAAGAAAAAAATAGCCTTTTCAATAAAATGGAACCAGGACAATTGGATAACCACATGCAAAAGAATGAAGTTGGACCCCTACAAAAATCAACTCAAAATGGGTCAAAGACCTAAACATAAGAACTACAAAATTCTTAGAAGAAAACACGGGAATAAATCTTTACGATCTCAGACTTGGCAAAGGATTCTTGGCTATAATACCCAAAGCACAAGCAACAAGACAAAAAATAGGTAAATTGGGCTTCATCAAAATTAAGTTTTTTTGCTTTTTGTTTTTTGCTGCAAAGGACACCACCAAGAAAGTGAAAAGACAACACACACAATGGGAAAAAATATTTGCAAATCATATATTTGACAAAAGACTTCAACCTAGAATACAGCATGAACACTTACAACTCAATAATAAAAGGACTCAATTAATAAATCGGCAAAGGGGCTAGGCACAGTGGCTCACACATATAATCCCAGCACTTTGGGAGACCAAGGTGGGAGGATTGCTTGAGCCCAGGAGCTCAAGACCAACCTGAGCAACATGGAAAGACTTCACCTCTATTATAAAAAGTGTGTGTGGGGGGCGGGGGGAGATCTGGATAAATACGTATTTCCAAAAAAAGATATATAAATGGCCAATAAGGATATGAAAGATGGTCAATATCATTAGTTACTAGGGAAATGCCAATCAGAACCACAATACACTATACTTCATACTCATTAGGATAGCTAAAATTTAAAAATCAGATAACAAGTGTTGATGATGCAAAGAAATTAAAACCCTCATATGCCACTGATGAAAGTTTAAGAAGGCCACTTTGGAAAACTCTCTCTCCGTTCTTCAAACAATTAAACATAGAGCTACCATATGGCACAGCAATTCACTCCTAATTGGATACTCAAGAGAAATACAACCTATGCCCACACAGAAACTCTTATATGGATGTTTATGGAAGCAATATTCAGAGTAGCCAGAAGGTAGAAACAACTCACATGTACATCAATGGACAAATAGATAAACAAAATGTAGTATATCCATGCAATGGAATATTATTCAGTCATGAAAAGGGATGAAGTATATACTTTAAAGGAACTTTTAAAAGAAGGCAGTCGCAAAAGACCACATGCTGTATGATTCCATTTATATGAAAGTCCAGAATAGGAAAATCTATAGAAATAGAAAGTAGGTTAGGTTAGTGGTTTCTCAGGGCTAGGAGTGCAGGAAGGGACACAGGGAGGGAAGAGTTAAAGGACACGGAGGGGGTTTGAGGTAATGACAATGTTTAAAATCGTGATGGCTGCACATACGTGTGAATATGAGGTCCGACTAACTAAGTTTGTGAACTCACCCTAGAAAAATTGCTACATGCCTCACTGCTGAATATCACCATGGCCACCTTTGAAGTACTCCCCTTGGAAAGATATTCACTGATGCCAGTGCCTAGTCCACCCATCGAAGCAATCTAGCAACTCTTTTTCTGGAATGGTCATCAGAGCTGTCATCATATTACCATTGATTCCTGAATGTCATCAAAATGTCTTCCTTTCAATATTTCCTTTATCTTCAGGCAAAGAAAAAAGTCCCTGGGGGCCAGATCAAGTGAGTAGAGAGGGTGTTCCAATACAGTTCTTTGTACAGTGCTACCAACGTAAGCACATGGTGGCAAGTTTGCAAACTCGATTGTCAGACCTCAACAAATAACTATGACAGCTCTGGCGGCCATTCCAGAAAAAGAGTTCTAAAACTGCTTTGACAGTTGGACTAGGTGCTGGCATTGGTGCATAGCTTCCCAAGAGGAGTACTTCAAAGGCCACCATAGTGATATTCAGCATTGAGGTAGGTAGCGTGTTTTCTAGGATGGTTTGTGAACCTAATTGTTGGGTCTCATAAACCAAAAACTATTGAATTGTGTGCTTTAAGTGGGCAAATTTTATATTATGTGAATTATATTTCAATAGAGCTATTGTTTTTAAAACTTTAAAAAAAAAAACACACACACTGTCTAACACATTGGGTGGGTTAGAATTTTAGAAGAAACAGCTTTCTTTCTAACCTTGCCGTTTTACAAATGGAGAAACTGGCCCAGAAAGGGGGGTGTTAACCAAACTCAGGTCACACAGCACACAGGTAGAAGGACTAGAACTAGAACTGCTCTGTAACTGCCACAGATTGGAGGCTGCATGGATCCTCTGACTCCCCATTTGTAAGACAGATGGGCGCCCCCTCAGCCCTGATTCCCCCAAACCCTAGCTCTGGTGCTAAAGGGAGACTCCAGAGAAGGAGGAGCATTGCTCTGCAGCATGGTTTGGGCCGCCATCCTTGTCTCTGGTGTGATTCAGAGCCCCATAAGCCTGGGCCTTGGGCCCTGCTCCCTAAATCCAACACCCAGGACAGATTAATAAGAGAGTCCGCTCTCTCCACAGACTCACCAGTTGCTCGTTCCTGGAGAGGGCTGTGATGGATTGGTGACACCTCGAGCCCTTCACAGCGAGTGACAAATTAGGCTTCGTTCCTCTTGTGTTCATTAGTGTGACGTTCATCCTGATGGACTCCTTGGGAGTATGAGGTGAGAGCACTGTGCATACCTGGTCCCCGCTGAAGCACTTGGGTCATTGAGCCTCACTCCAGAATAGCTGAGAACCCCCTTTTTAAAGCCCCCTCCCCCCAGAATTCTGCAGATGACTGCCTTTGTTGCGAGATGGAGATGTGACTGGGGGGCATGTGAGTGTCTGGGTATCCCACCAAGGAGTGGAGGAAAGAGGCATGAGGCCCCTCGGTGGGGGAGGGAGGTGCCAGTGTGGGATGCAGCAAACCAGCCCCACCTGGGACGCCTGCTGGATGAGGAGCTCCAGACTCTGGGGACCAGACAGCAGCCTGCATTCCAGCCACTGCCATGTCAGCCCCTCGGCTTCCTCCACATCATGCCCAGGACCCCCAGATATCACTGCCCTGAGCTGGACCTACAGGAGCTCTCTTCTGTCCACAGGGCTCCACCCAAGCTCCTCCAAGGGCCCTGGACCCGGTGACAGGCAGCCTGCGGTAGGATCGTGCTGCGCCTCTCAGCCAGGGAGCAGGCAGTTCCCACTCTCAGGTCCCACAGACACCTCATTCTTAAAATTGAAAGAGGAGTGTGGTTGGGAGCTGGGGCCAGGTGTAAATGGGTGGCAGAAGAGGCTGGGGGTAACTGGAGAATGCGGGCTGTATCTAAGAGATCTTGAAAATTAACAAAAGTAATAATGATAATTAGAATCCTAAGGGCAAATGTGGTATCTGCAGTGTGGCTTATCTGACCCAGGACTACCAGGTGATGACCCCCCACTCTAAACTGTTCCCAAGGTTCTTTACAACTTCGATACTTTCTTGTTTTTTTTTTTAATCTACTGAACAGGCCACCTCCCTCTTGCCCACACTCCCTCACTTCCGCATCACCAGGTTGACTTGGTCACCGCGACCCTTGGTGTCAAGCTTGTCACCAGCTCTGTGCTGTGCACTCGTTGTACACAACGCTTCTCTCCAGTGCCTCTACCCAAATACTCCCACCCTTCCAGTCCCAAGGCTGACCTTGTCCCACGGACTTCCCAAGACCCAAGTGGCTTTTCCTTCACCTGGTTCTCATAGCTGTGGCTGCAGAGGTGGCTCCCAGAGATACGGCCACCATTGCAAACTTTGGACAGCACTCAGGTGGGCCCTCAGGGACGCGGTGATGGGGGCTGCATGCTGAGCTCTGGAGAGGCACCAGGGGTGGTGCCGAGGCCCAAGGCGCTGCTTGCTGCTGCACCAGGAAGGACTCAACCCCAATTGGGCAGCTGCCCTACATGAGACGTGGTCCGTGTGTTCTTCCTCATTTGCCCTCTTCATCCTCAAGACAGTCCAACATATCTGTTCTTTTACCCCCATTTTACTTAGGAGAAAACTGAGTTCTAAGAAGACCCAAGAAAGGCAGCTGCAGAAATATTGGATCAATGTTTACCTTTGCTTTTCTAGAAAAACAAGATGGCCACGGTCTCCTCTTCCCAACTGAGAAAGGGATGAAAATGGGGGAATGGAATTCTCACAGGGTCAGCCGAAGTCATCCACATCCTGTTTAAGGGGAACGTGTGGTGAACAATTTACAACATGCGAGAAAGGGAATGGGAACAACAGCATCCAGCTCTCCTCAGCAATCCCGTCTCCCCACAACATCAAAACATTTTGGCATCTTTAAGATGAAGGCAAGAGACAGCCCCTGGCCTCTAATTGCTCTCAGTCAAAGACTGTAGCTAACATGTTATTAAATATGTAAATAATATGAAAGCCAGAAGAGAATTAATATTTCATATCTAATGAAGTTAAGATGAATTCTCCTGTGTCTAATTTTCTGTTTTTAAATACATAATGCACTGTGGAGTCCAAAGTGATTCATGGTATTTTATATTGGTTAAAGACGTTCGGGGTTTCTCTGAAGCAGCTTCCTAAATGATTAACCTGAATATTATTATTACAAATAGGATTTGTTTTTTAAAAAATTAATTCTGTAGTTAATCAGAATGAAGGGCATGGAGTTCTTTGCTGGTGGGCCAATTTTAAATGGGGAAAAGAAACTGAGATAGGAGTTGTAAATCCTCATGCCTGTAGGGGCCTGGCAAGTAAGTGAATGAAGCGAGCTGAGTGGCAACAGGGAGAGGTGGGGACTTGTGGCAAACTGCGAGAATACATGCCCGCCAGAAATAGGAGCCAGAAATTCTGATTTATTTTGTGAAATTTACTGATATGTAAAGTTGGTTTTAAATTCAAATGCATATTTAATATATACTTATATAATCAAATATATACTTTTTTTAGAGGCAAGCTGTCCCTCTGTCATTCAGGCTGAAGTGCAGGGACAAGATCACAGCTCACCACAATCTGAACACATGGGCTCTAGTGATCCTCCCACCTCAGCCTCCTGAGTGGCTAGGACTACAGGCATGAGCCACCATGTCCATCTCAATTCAAATATTTTAAAACATCGTAAACTCAAAAGAATCCATAGACTGCCAGTGACCTCTGGCAGTGACGTCTGGACTGAGATATGTGACTTAAGGGACAGTTGTTGCCAAAGCCAGGTCCTCCAATCTCTGGTACAGTGGAAGCAGTGTGCTCTCAGCTTAACAGGATGATAAACCAGTGAGTATAACATCTGATTAGTCAGCTTTTTTGGAGGGCAATTTGGCAAGATGTGAAAACATGCAGATCCTTCAACCCACCAGTTTTACTTCAGTTCTACTGAAGAATTTATCCTAAAGAAATAATTAAGGATTGGTCAAAATTTTCACTATAATGATGCTCTTCACTGTACTGTTTACAATAGCAAAAAAAACACAGAACCATCCTTAAGGTCCAACAACCACATATGATTACTGAATTGCATTGTGGCACATCTAAAAACATCAAAACAATGCAAGCTTTGACAAATATGAATAGATTCTACAAATATCTTTTTAAAACATGGGGGAAATATATTTGTAGTTTAATCATCATGTTGTTTTTAAAAATGGAGATACACTTATTTGCCTAGGGAAAGGATGGAAAGATAATATACCAAGTAACCAGCAATGGTTATCTCTGGCTGAGTGGTCCAATTGCTGGATGAATTCCATCTTCTTCTTTTTGCTTGTCTACATTTTATAAATAATTTCAAACAAACTTTCAGTGCTTCTATATAAAGTCAATAAAAGAAATAAACTCCATATGACATGATGCCACGTGAAAAACACTGGTCTTCAGAAACTCACCAATCTAGACCCAACCTTCAGCCCCTCACTGAGAACTTCTGCCTCCTCGAACCTCACAGTTCTTAGCTGTGGAATGAATGATTGGCTGTTGTTTGAGGACAAACTCCCTTACACAGAGTTTTGTCCTCTGCTCTGCCACCACAACTGTCAACACAGAATAAGACTTCTGTGACCACATGAGGGGGTTTCTCCTCATCACCAAGCAGCAGACACCAGCTGGGTGTCCTCCAATTCAATTCCAACTCTACCTGCCTGGAGATACTGTCAGATCCCACAGGCTGAGGGCTCAGTCCCACAAGACTGCCCCTACCCCCAGACACCACCCACAGGTCTGGGACTCTGGAATTTCGGACCGACTGGGTTTCAAGTTGGAATTCTCATGACCCCCCACTTTGGGTTCCATTAATTTGAGGAAGTGGCTCACAGAACTCAGGGAAACACGTGTACTGGCTTACTACAAAGGATATAGCAAAAGATACAGATGAGGAGAGCATAGGGTAAGGAAAGGAATGAACATATCTGGAATTCAAGAAAGAGGTTGAGGTTTGGGACTCAGCAAAAGACGGGTTGTGGAAACCCGTGGTAGGAATCAGATAGCCCAAGAAGAATAAATGAGCTATGCACGGAGCACTGGGGACCACAGACACCAAGGGACCAGAGGGAGAAAGAGCGAGAAGATTCCATGAAGGATGCTGAGGAGGAGAGTCCAGAGAGGTAGGGGGAGAGTGTGCCTGCACAGAAACCCAAGGGGAAGAGCCTTCCAGGAAATAGGAAACGGCCAGCGGCATCAAAGGCTTCTGTAAGATCGTGTAAGAAGTCATTGGTGGCTTGGAAGATGCAGAAATTGAGTCTTCAGATTGGGGAAGATAGCTCCCTCAAGTAGACTGGAGGTGGTGAATTGGAGTGGTCAGGCAGGTGAGGGCAACAGGAACCAATGCCTGTAGAGGCACCCAGCAGGACCACAGGGCCAGGCACAGAGCAGGGCTTTCAGAAAAGTCTGACATGCCTCCTCTCTCTGCTGATGGCCCTATATGAAACCACGCTGCTGCTTCCTGAATCTGACCACTGAATGGGACGATGGACGAAGGAATTCCATCTCGATGCAGTCAGAGATCACAGAAGAAGGGACTGTGTGGCCAGTTTTCCAGCAGCCTGAGTACAACTCTGGTGAGATGAGCTCATGTGGCTCTTCAGGACACAGCTTCCAGCCTGCCCAAGAGTGCTTGCAGCTGGAAAGACAGCCTCAGAAAGGGATCCTGCTTCCACGAACAGCAGAGGGACACCCATGTGTGGGGAGCAGCCAAGAAAAGCGAAGACAGAAACCTAGGGGTGCTGGGGGGTGCACCCAGCCCTCTCTCTTCCCCACAGTGCACTCTGCCTCTTCCGAGCTGGCTCTGACTGCCCAGGGCCATCTTTCTGGAGAACCACTGACTTCCCTGGCATCCTGTCTTGGTGGCCACAGAAGGAGCCTGCAGGGGTCTGAGACAGACCCTGCTTCGGACTTCTCCACTGCAGCCTCGGCCAGAGCAGGGTCAGCCTTGGAGCAGCAGAAAGAGCTTTGTACCTGGAATTTCCTAGGCCTGAAAGAAAGCCATGTCTCATGTTGTAGCCATTAAGGCTGTTCCTCTAATAGTTCCAGTTCTCCGCCACCTGGACACATGGCAGGACTGACATGCTGGCTCCTGGGCATGTAACCCATCTGACCAAGGCACTGTACGCAGAAATGATGCCAACACTGCATTACCAGCGTGAGACTCACCCAAGGGCTCTCTTCCTCTCTGCTGAGGTGACCAATAATGACTCCTCAGAGGCAGGCAGTTTTGACAGCCTGGGCCCCAGAGAGGATGATGACATGAAGCAGAGCTCCCAGCTGACCCCTGATGGATGTGTAACATGAGCAGGAACTAAGTAAGCTCTTGGTGCCTTGACCCACTGAGTTCTGGGGTTGTTAACAGCAGCAAAACTTGGCCTATCCTGATTGATTCAGCCTGGCTCCAGGGCTCCCTCGAGCAACCCCCCCCCCCCCCAGGGGCCCACCTCTCCAAGGCCAGCATCCTCACTAATGGCCCTGAGAGCTGGCATGAACTGGAGGACAAGGCCATGTGACGTGTGCCATGCTCATGCACAGCAGGGGCATCTGAAGAGCCCCATGCCTCCATGCAGGCCACAGCGCCTCCAGAGCATGCCTGTTACAGAATTCACAGAATTCTGACAGCTACACAATTTGTCCTCGGGGCTCCCCCTTGGCCCTCCCAGAACATGTTCGCTCCCTCTTCCTTATGACAGCCATTCAGAGATTTGAAGAAATGCAGAATGTGTGTGCACGTACATTTGAGAGAGAGAGAGAGAAATGGAGTTTGAATCTACTATCTGTCAAGGCTAGCAATTCCGGGCCCTAGACCAGGAACTTCACACGCCTTGCCAATAATCCTCCCTCCAAGTTTGTGAGGTGAGTATGACAGTCGCCATTGTAGAGAAAGAAAGAGGGGTGCTGGCTATCCTCTGTTCTCCCCTGCCCACCCTCCATCCTCAGCTTCCCCTGCCCTGCTCTGGCCTGGGTCACTGCCCCTACCAACTGCATCAGTGATAAACTCTGCCAGCTGGCATGAGTCTGGAAGGGACAGGGAAGAGAGGGAGTACATCTTCCCCATTCCCTTTCTGCTAAGGCCGCTTCCTGGCAGTGGCTGCAGGTGCCCTGCTCTGTGAGTTCAGGTATCATGGGTTCCACTAGCCTGAGTCCCCTGTTCCTTACCCCTTCAGCCTTTGGAAGGGTCATGACGTGTCACTGTGGCTAATAACTGAGAGCATCGTCATCTCTCGCATGTCTCCCTGACACTGCCCACTCAGCAAAGTTGTCTTTTCATTGGAACCATCTGGGGTGAATTCTGTTTCCTGCCAGAGCCCTGAATTCACACCCACACCTCTGCCTCTCCTGTGCCCCACTCCTAGCTGCCTCCCAGGGGCCCTGCGTGTTCTCTCCTCAGCAGACACCTCCTCTGCTGCATGGGGCACAGCCTAAAGGCCTCTCACCTTCTCGCCTGGTTCCCAGGGCGTGCAAACTTGGGAAGGGGGAGGCTGGAGCACAGCCCTGCTCTGTGGCCTCTGCGGGGCTGCTCCTCCTCTGCTTCTTCTCGCTCCTTCCCTGGCCCCCGCCTAGACAGGCAGGGACCATCAGGCACTTCCTCCATACTGGCTGACCCCAGAGCTCCAGGACGCCAGGATCCTGGCCAGGCCTCAGGGGCACAGCATTCTGGGAACCCTCAGAGCCAAGGCATTCTAGGCCGGAGGAAGCCAGGCCTGTTTCCAGGTTGGCCTTCCTTTGTTTTGCTCTGGTTTCTGCTGTGGCGGGTGTGTCAGATCAATGTCATCCTTAAACCAACAATGTGCATGGAGCAATGGCCCCCAGTGACCATCAATTACCACAGGTCTGTCACCTTCGAAAGCACGTCAGCCGGCACTCAGGGTCCACTCCCGCCACCTGCACCCTGCAGCTGAGCAAACACAGAGTGACCAGAGCTTGCCAGGGTCAGCCAGGGGTGGCTTCGTCTTCCTTTCCATCCATGGCTCGATCCCTAAACCAAGGGGAAAGAAAACTGACGTCCCTGTGGGAGAGGCCCTGAATGCTGCAAGAAAGCAGGTCCTGAGCAGCTCTGGGGGTAAAGGAAACAGCTCGGAAAGATTTCTGGGTCAGGCCTGTCTCTGTCACTTACAAGCTCTGGGATCTTGGACAAGTTCCTCCACTTTTAAGCCTCATTTTCATCCCTGTTTTACCACAAGAGAAGCGAGTCCTGACTCTGGAGCTGTTGTAAGGTGCACACTTAGTAACAATAATAATGCAAGTACTTCCAGGATGCCTCCCGTGCACCCGGCACTGGGCTAAGGACTGGAATTTCACCATGTGACTTCACCACCCTGTGAAGTTTGGCTTAGTGGGACCCATCAGGCAGAGGAAAGCAAGGCTCAGTGTGATTGAGTGACTTGTTCAAGGTCACATGGCTAATAAAGAATAAAGCGGAGGTCCGAACCCTGGATCCTCTGGTTCCAGAGCTCTCATTCTTTATTTTTCGTCTTCTTCCTTTTTAAATCTTGAATCTCCATGGCCTTACTCTTTTAAGTTTTTACTATGGAGATCTTCAAACATATACAAGTGTGGTAATACAGTGAGCCCCCCATGGGCCCATTACCCATCCACAATTACCAGAATTCTGCTATAATCCCTGTATCCCCTATTCCCACAAATTGTCCTTCAGAGAATTTTATAACAAGTGCCAGGCCTGGAATTCCACTAGTAAATACTTGAGTGCACATCTGCAGAGCCCTTATTCCTCATCATTGACTGCCTTGATTGCTCTCTGTAAAGGTCAGGAACAATCCAGAAGGTTGAGCCTTCCCTTGAGAGGCAGTGTAGAAAAAGTGGGGCCAGTTCAGAGTCAGATTCTAACCCCAGCCTTGTTATCATGCCTCTGTAGGCCTTTGATATGTCACTGCACCTCTCTGGCCATTCAGTTCTTCTGCAAAAATGAAGATCATGGTCAGAACTTCACTGTGCTGTCACCTAAACAATGAGTGCTGGGAGGTTCAATACACTGGGTTCCCCTTCCTAGTCCAGTGTATTTGTTTCCTGGGGCTGCCGTAACGAAATGCCACAAACTAAGTGACTTTTTCTCAACAAGAGAAATGTATTTTTTCACAGTTCTGGAGGCTGGAAGTCTGCAAACAAGGCATCAGCAGAACCATGCTGTCATGGAAGGCTCTAGAGATGAATCTGTTCAGGCCTCTCTCCTAGCTTCTGGTGGTTGCTGGCATCGCTTGGCATTCCTTGGCCCATGGCAGCATAATTTCAGTGTCTGCATCTGCCTTCACGTGGTCTTTCCTTCTGTGAGTTTGTGCCCAAATGAACCTTTTCTTATAAGCACACCAGTTACTGGATTAGGCCCACCCTAACCCAGTATGACTACATCCTGACTTGATTACATCTGCAAAGACCTTATTTCCAAATAAGGTTGCATTCACAGGTTCTAGGTGGACTTGAGCCCAGAACCCTATTGCCTAGGCCTAGGCAGAGCTCTGGGGGCAGATCCTGGGACCTCCCACACTGCCCACTTGAGACTGAGGAAACTGACTCTCAGGGGAGGAAAGAAGCATGGCCCTGGTGTCATTAGCCCTACACCAGTCATTCTGTTCCTAGCTGCTCAGAGAACAGGCGCTGAGCTCTGACACTTTGGAGAAGGAAGTAGTCCTCCCTGAAAGGCAACTGTCTGCCACGTGCCTCCCTCTGCGCTCAGAACAAAGTCCTGCTTCTGGCCCTGCCCCTCCTGCTGGGTTCACTCAGCACCTCCTCTGCTCCATGCCACCAGCCGCTGGCCATGCGCGGGGCCTGAATGCAGGGAGCCTGCCTACCTCCTGCCTTGCTGTACTTTTCATCACCACCCTCCTTCTCCTGGATAACTCCCATCATACTTTGAGCTTCAGCATAGCCATCATCCCACACACACCGAGGCTTTCCTGATCCCACATAGGAGTCCCTCCCGCTTTCCTTTCTTGAAACACCCAGCTCTTTCCCCCGAAGCACTGACTGCAATATATATCTCTTCAGTTGTTTGTTTGCTTGTGTCCTGACTTACTCCCTGACAATAAGCTCCACGTAGGCAGTAACCAGGTAATATTTCATTTGCCTCTGCATCCCCTGTACTCAACACAGTATCTGGCACACAGCAAATGCCCAATAAACACATGCTGACTACATCAATAACAAAGTGGCTCTTTAGAACGTTCTATAATAGTTGTGCAAAGGAGGGAGGTTAGGTCAAAGGAAGAGGGGATTCTTTTCTTCCTGAGGATGTAAGGTCTCCATCTGAAGGCACATAAATGCTTCTTTGCTGGAAAATTCCTCCTTGTGACCTCCACACATGGCGCTGGGCTTGACATCTGGTGTCACACAGAAGCCCGAGTACCTCTGCCCCATCCATCCCTGCCTCTCCCTCATGTGAAAATGGCTCCCATGCCCTGCCACATGGGTCTTTCCCTTCCTAATCACAACAGCCCCTGTGTCTTCTGTTTCTCCCCTTCCATCAGCTTCCTCCCCTTTTCTCCTTCATGGCTCTGTTTCATCCATGTCCCATCTTCTGCATCCAGGTCTGAGACTTCACAAGGAGGCGCTCTAGACATCCAAGGATGAGGGGGCCCCTTGGCCACAGCCGCTACCTCTCAGGCTGCCTTGGCCCTTATTTTAGCCAGCCTACTCTTGCCAACATGTAGGAGTCCTGGCTGGGATGTTCAAGACCCAAAACATGAAACTGGCTATAGGGCTGGCCCTAAGTGTGTAGAGGAGTGGGTGGGGCCTGTGGCCTGTGCAGGAAGGCATGAGGACTGTGGCGTGCTATGGCTCACCCAGAGCCCAGAGCACAGCATGTGACAGTTGCGCTCTGTGCCTCAGTGATGATGCAACTTATTTTGTTGCCAGATGTGTGCCTACCACCAACTGGAACCCCAAAGGGAAAACCAGAGGACACAAAAGCACTCATCTCTGAGGACAAACTCTGTGCCTTTTACAATACAAATTAGGCCTTCTGAGTTCCACGTCCTTGAAGGAAAGGCCTGCACTTGAACCCCACATGACCAGGTAGAACCTAGAAGCGTGATCACTGGAACTCATGGCATGGGAGAAAATTGGTTGTGTAGGGACACTGGGCTGAAAAATGCCACAAACCATTTCTCAAGCCCAGCCATCTGCCTTCAAGTCACAGAGGGACCCTCACAAGACACCTGAGACCCGATGGGGTAATCATCCTGGCCAAAGTATTCCTGCAAGTTAAGGTGAACACTGGGCCATGCTTGCTCCACCACCGCTACAGAAGAAGGCAGCGGGAACCCGCACCAAGGAGGAGGCAGTGAGGATGGGAGAAGCCGGCAGCACCCCAGGGTCATCCACACCGGCTCCTCCGGGCAGCATCCAGTACACGTCCTCTACCCAAATAGCTCTGCCTCCCTGCGCTGGGAAGGCTGCTCCCAAGGATTTCTCTTCCAGCCAGCAAAATTGACCGCTGAATGTTAAGAATCTAACCAAGGAAACTACAAACAAAGGGATAGAGACTTTGGCCAGTTTTTAAATAAACAGAACCAGACCTGGCCTTTGCTGTTTTCCTCCTCTGGGTGCTGATATTTCCAGCCCCACTCCCTCATCCTGACTGAGCTGTGGGTGTCACTGGAAAAGCTGGGCTGTTTGGAGAAAGACTCAGCCCCCTCCCAGCTGCACCCCCATGGGATAGATACAGACAGATGAACTTCCAGTGGGCCTCATGGAAATGTCACTTCTGCCAACCCCTCCCCTCACCCCACACAGCGGGTCCTTTCTCCCCGATGCTGTGTGTCTAAAATGAGAGGCCAGCCACCCTGGAACTTTTCAATCAGGCAGAATCCCCACTGCTCTGGTTTTGTTTTATTTGCTCTCGCTCCCTCCCCAGCATTAGTAATAACTGGCTCAGATGCCCGGATGAGTCAGCCTCGATGGAGGGCCAATTAACTCGCCCACATGCAGCCCGTTAACTCTTCCCAGGACCCAGGTATCAGGCAGCAGGCTCTCCTCTTAGTGAGCTGGGAGGCTAGTGCATTTAGGGGCTCCTCCCTGGGCCCTTCTTCAGTCAGGCTATTCACATTTCCTTCACCCCCTGCCTGGAGACAAGTCTCATCACCCCTTCTTGACTTGTTCTCTGCCTTCTAACAGGTCTTCTTTCCTTTGATACCATCTCTCACTGGTCTATTCCCTCCCTAGCTGCTTGCATAGTAACTTTCTAAAACCAGATCTACTCATGTCACAACCCAGCTCAAAAACCTTCTGTGGCTCCACATTGCCCAAAAAGACAAAATTCACCCTTGTCAGGCTTTCATTTAAGGTCCACTCTAGAATCTTGCCTCTTCCTCTTCCTTCCCCAACACTCTGGAGCTGTTCCCTTACATCAGCAGTCCCCAACGTTTCTGGCATCAGGGACCAGTTTTGTGGAAGACAATTTTTCCATGGACCGGAGGGGTGAGGGGAGGATGGTTTGGGGATGATTCGAGTGCATTCATTACATTTATTGTGCACTTTATTGCTATTATTATTATATTGTAATACATAATGAAATAATTATACAACTCACCACAATGCAGAATCAGTGAGAGCCCTGAGCTTATTTTCCTGCAGCTAGACCCATCTTGGGTTGATGGGAGACAGGGACACCCAAAGTGTGTTGCTTATGTCCAGTCTTCTCCATGATCTCAGTTTGGTTGCTGTCACTGCAGAAAACCCTGCTTCACAAAGATAGGATGCTGAAAATGGAAGCAGGTTTTTCAATGCTTTTGTGGTAATTTCAGGATATTCCACCTTGACTTTAGTCCAGAAAGTATAAAAATTTGAAGTTGTCTCAAACATACTTTTAAGGCCACCATCATTTGTGATCTCAAGCAGTTGATCTTTTTCTGGCACAGATATAGTCAATTCACCTGGCTTATTCACAGATGAGTCAAGGATCCATTCCTTCCCAGTTCGGGGAAGGAATGGATCCATTGGGAAGTAATTCTTTCAAATTCTTTTGAAAGTTGAGATACGTGATCATGCACCAGATGGGAGAAAAAAGGCCCTGGCTCAGTCTCTTTCAAAATCTCAGCTAATATTTGAAACATGTCAAAAACCCCAATGTTCACTCATTGTCCCCATAATTCCAGTTTGGCTTTGAATGTAGCTACTTTATCTGCCGACTTGAACACAGTTGTCATTCTCCCCTAAAATGACAGATTGAGTTCATTGAGCAGGTTGAATATGTCGCACAAGTAAGCAAGTTTTGCAACCCATTCTGTGTCACTGAAATGTGCTGCCAGTGGTGACTGTTTTTTCTAAAAGAAATCTCTGTAGCAGCTCACATAACTCAAAAGCTCTGGCCAGTTATCTACCTTTAGAATGCCATCTCACTTCTGTGTAAAAGAAAAGACGAGTGTGCTCTGTGTTCATCTCCTCACAGAGTTGCACAAACAGGTGTAAGTTAAAGGCATCTATTTAATGTGGTTGATAATTTTAATCACATTCTACAAAACACTCTTAAGCTCAGGTGACATTTTTCAGCTAGCCAGCATTTCTCTATGGATGACACAGTGTGTAGTTTCACATTCAGAAACAACCTCTTTGACCCAAGTAGTGAAATCAGAAAGCCATACAGTCATGGCAGCCACTCTGTCCTTGCATATACTGATAGAAAATGACTGATTCAGTTTTCCTGATATGTAATCATTCAAAGACTTTAATATTTCCGCAGCTGTGGTATTGGTTGGCAGCAAAAGTACACATAGCATATCCTTTGTATTGGGTACTCTGTCTACTTATTGCTGGTGTATAGAAATGCAACTGTCTTTTACACATTGATTTCTGTACCCTGAGACTTTACCAAAGTCAATTATCAGTGTGAGGAAGCTTTCAATAGACTCCCTAGGGTTTTCAAGATATAGAATCATATCCTCTGCAAAGGATAGCTTGACTTCCTCTTTTGATATTTGGATACCCCTGATTTCCTTCTCTTGCCTAATTGCTCTGTCTAGGAGTTCCAACACTATGTTGAACAGGAGGGTTGAGAGTGGCCATCCTTGTCTAGTTCCCATTCTCAGGAGGAATGCTTCCAATTTCTGCCCATTGAGCAACATGTTGGCTGTGGGTTTGTCATAGATGGCTCTTATTGTTTTAAGAAATGTTCCTTCTGTGCCAAGGTGCTCAAAAGTTTTTATCACAAAGCAATGCTGGATTTTGTCAAATGCTTTTTCTGTGTCTAATGATATAATCATGTGGTTCTTTGTTTTACATTTGTCAATGTGCTGAATTGTGTTTATGATTGTGTGAATGTTGAACTAGCCCTGCATCCCAGGAACTAAGCCCACCTGGTCATGGTAGATGATCCTTGAGATGTGTTGTTGGATCTGATTTGCTAGAATCTTGTTTAGAATTTTTGCTTCTATGTTCATCAAGGAGATTGGCCTGTAATTCTCTTTCCTTGTTGGGTCTTTGCCAGGTTTGGATATCAGTATGGTGTTGGTTTCATAAAATGAGTTGAGGAGCATTCCGTCTTTCTCAATTGCTTGAAATACTTTCAATAAGATTGGTATCAGCTCCTCCTTGTATGCCTTGTAGAATTCAGCTGAAAAGTTAGTGGATCCAGGGTTTTTTTTTGTTTTTGTTGTTTTGCTTTTGTTTGTTTTTTTTGTATAATCCCATTCACAATAGCCACAAAAAGAAAAAGAAATACCTTGGCATCCACCTATTGCAAAGGAAAGACCTTTACAATAAGAACTACAAAACGCTGCTCAAAGAAATCAAGTATGACAAAAACAGAAAAACATTCCATGCTCATGAATTGGAAGAATCGATATTGTCAAGATGTCCATCCTGCCCAAGAAAATCTACAGCTTCAATGCAATATACCCATCAAATTACCAACATCATTTTTCCCAGACCTAAAAATGACAATACAGAAATTCATATGGAAATAAAAAAGAATACAAATAGCCAAAACAATCCTCAGCAAAATGAATAAAGCAGGAGGTATCATACTTCCAGACTTTAAACTTTACTACAAGGTGACCATAATCAAAACAGCCTGGTACTGGTACAAGAATAGGCATATAGACCAATGGAAGAGGACAGAAATTGTGGAAGCAAAAACTTGATCTCTTAACCAACTCATCTTTGACAAAGCCACCAAAATAACCACTGGGGAAAGGAGATCATATTTAGTAAACGGTGCTGGGAAAACTAGCTGACCACATGCAGAAGAATGAAACAGCCCTTAACTATTACCATATACAAAAATCACCTCTAAAGACCTCATCAAACTGGAAAGCTTTTGCACAGCAAAGGAAACTATCAAGAGAGCGGGCAGACAACACATAGAATGGGAAAAAATGTTTGCTAATGATGTATCTGACAAAGGCCTAACACCCAGAATCTACAAGGAATTCAAACAAGCTGGAAGGAAAAAAACAATCCTATCAAAAAGTGGACAAAGGACATGAAGAGACACTTCTCAAAAGAAGATAAGCAAGTAGGCAACAGACACATGAAAAAATGCTTAGCCTCACTAATAATCAAAGAAATGCAAATCAAAACCACAATGAGATAGCACCTAACTCCAGTAAGCATGGCCATCATTAATAAATCAAAAAACAGGCTGGGCTCGGTGGCTCAGTCTGTAATCCTAGCACTGTGGGAGGCCGAGGTGAGTGGATTGCCCGACCAGCCTGGGCAACTAGGCGAGACCTTGTCTCTACAATTAAAAAAAAAAAATTAGCTAGGTGTGGTAGTGGGCAGCTCTAGTTCCAGCTATTTGGAAGGCCAAGATGGAAGGAGTGCCGGAGTCCAGCAAATTGACACTGGGGTGACCGTGAGCATGCCGCTGCATTCCAGCCTGGGTGGCGGAGTGGCACTTCAACTAAATAAATAAATAAACAAACAACAGATGCTGGTGAGGGTGCAGAGAAAAGGAAATACTTCTACACTGTTGGTGGGAGTACAAACAAGTTCAGCCTCTATGAAAAGCAGTGTGGCAATCCCTAAAATAACTAAAAATTGACTTTCCATACAATCCAGCAATACCTATCCTGGGAATATACCCAGAGGAACATAAATTGTTATACTAAAAAGACACCTGCATGTGCATGTTTACAGCTGCACTATTCACAATAGCAAAAAACATGGAACCGACCCAACTGCCCATCAAAAGTGGACTGGATTTTTTTAAATGTAGTACATATACATTGTGGAGTATTATGCAGCCATAAAGAAGAACAAAATCATGACTTTTGCAGCAAATTGAATGAAATTGGAGCCCATCATACTTAGTGATCTATCACAGAAACAAAGAACTGAATACTGCCTGTTCATAAGTGGAACCTGGACATTAATCACATGAGCACAAGGGAGGGATCAGCAATTGCTGGAAACTGCCAGGGTGGGGAAGAGGGGTACATAACAACACAAAGGGTACCTAAACTAGGGAAGTGAGAGCCAGTTGGAGGCCCAAACTTCATCTGTACCCAGTATACTTGTGTAACTAATCCTGACTTGTACCTCACATCTCTGTAATAAAATAATTTTTTTAAAAAAATTACCTTAGGCCAGGCTCGGTGCCTCAGCCTGTAATCCCAACACTTTGGGAGGCGAGGTGAGTCGATTGCCTGAGTTGCGGGTTCGAGGTCAGCCCGGACAACTTGGTGAGACCTCGTCTCTACAATAAATAAAAAATTAGCCCTGCGTGGCAGTGCGCACCTGTAGTTCCGGCTACTTGGAAGGCTGAGGCTAAAGGATCACTGGAGCTCAGCGGGTCGATGCTGGGGTGACCGTGAGCATGCCACTGCCCTCCAGTTTGGGTGATGGAGTGAGACTCCAACTCAAATAAATAAATAAATAAATAGCCTCATGCACATCCTTCTGAAAAATATATTGCACTAAAACAAGCACTGTTGCCTTGTTGTCAACACTGGTAGACTTGCCAACCTGGATTGAGTACCATGACTCATTAATCCTTTCTAACAAATGTGCCTCAATATCTTTTGTCATTGTATCAATTTGTCTAGTTATGGTGTTAGCCAAAAGAGGAACACATGCCACCTTTTGAACTTCAGCCTTTCCTAAAAGTTCATGACAAATGTCCTTAGCAGCAAGCAGGATCAACTCTTCACCATTAATAAAGGGCTTTTAAGTTTTAGCAATGCAGTTAGCTAAGAATGATGCTCTCCGTGCAGACACATTTGACGAAATGACAGCCTTCAATAATTGCTTCTGTTCTTCATGTTCACATTTTTTTTTCTTTTGAAAAACTCCAAAGGCATGTCTTTTGATGCAGGGTATTGGTCTTCATGTAGCAAAGCAATTTTGAAACTTTCATGGCTTCATTGGGTAGTCAGTCGCCACATATTATACAAAACTGGCTTGGAGAACGTGAATCACCTGTTGCAATGAATCTGTAATTTAAGCAGGGCTCTTGGTATTTTCTTTTAAATGCAGCTTTCTTTTTGTTGGCTGCCTTAGAGTCTTCTGTCTCATCATTGGGTCTTTTCCCTTTTCAAAGAAGTTCTCCAGTGATGTCTGTTTTTTACTCATTTTGGCTAGGGTTAGTTCGTGGGCTTACCAAAACTGTGATGGAGACAAGTGCACAGTGCAGGAAAGAGGCATGGATGGAAGTGGTAAATAAAATAATGGGCAGCCACGCACAGACTAAAATAAGTGTTGAACTCTGGCTTAAAGACTGCCACCAGATGCTATTCTACAATTGAAGTACATCAACTCCCTTGCCACTCATTAGTAGGGTTTTGATATGAGTCTGCAAGCAATTGATTTATTATAGTCTCTGTACAGTCAAACCTCACTGCTAATGTTAATCTGTATTTGCAGCAGTTCCCCTGTGCTAGCATCACCGCCTCAGCTCCACCTCAGATCATCAGGTATTTGATTCCCAGAAGGAGCATGAAACCTAGATCCTGCATATGCTCAGCTCACAATAGTGTTCGCGCACCTATGAGAACCTAATGCTGCTGCTTATCTGACAGGAAGTAGAGCTCAGGCAGTAATGTGAGCAATAAGGAATGCTGTAAGTACAGATGAAGCTTCACCCTTCACCTGCCACTCACCTCCTTCTGTGTGGCCTGGTTTCTAACAAGTCACAGACCGGTACTAGGGGTTGGGGACCCCTGCCATACATGAACTCTCCTCAGGACCCAAATACCTACACACTCCTGGCCTCTACACCTTTGCTGCTGCTGGTTCTTCCATTTCAAATTCTCTCTTTCTCTCTTTTTTTTCCCTGAGTTTGAGTCTCACTCCATCACCCAGGCTGGAGTGCGGTGGCATGCACATGGCCACCCTAGCATCGACCCACTGGGCTCCGGCGATCCTTCTACCTCAGCCTTCCAAGTAGCTGGAACTTCAGCTGTGCGCTACCATGCCTGGCTAATTTTTTTTAATTGTAGAGACAAGCTCTCGCCAAGTTGCCCAGGCTGGTCTCGAACCCATGGACTCAGGCAATCCTCTCGCCTCGGCCTCCCAAAGTGCTGGGATTACAGGCTGAGCCATCAGGCCTGGCCAAATACTCTTAACTGACAAAAATCCAGCCCCTTTCTCAAGATTGATTTCAATCCCACCTACTCCATAGCACCTCCCCTCCTCCCTCTTTTAAAAACCATCCCTTCCCTTCAGAACTTCTACTGCATTTCAACCACTTAGCAAGTTCCAACTGTGTTTTCTTAGAACTTTCTGCTACAGACTAGCTTTTCTTCTCAACAAGATCGCAACTTCGTTAGAATTAACTTGTGTCCAACAACAAAAGACTGTTTAAATAAATTACAGACTACCCATATACTGGATGACTAGATAACCATTAAAAATAAATGATGGAAGAAAAGATTGATATGAAAAGATGTTGATTATATACAATTAATCTGGGGGAGGAAAGATTATAGAGCAAGACAGACCCAAAGTGTCTGTTCTTGTTTAAAATATATGCAGGCATAGGGAAAGAGTCTGAAAGATTCTGCCACAAAATGCTGGACAGTGGTTCTGTTTTTTAAATCTGCTAGAAATAATTTTTGTTTTCTTCTTTTTTCTCATCTGTATTTTTAATAGTAGAAATGTATAACTATAATTAAAACATCAATAAAACATCCATTTCAAAGATTAGTTGATATATTTTAAAGCACTTGGTGACCGGAAGGGTGAGTTTTTGGGGATCTTTTTGTATTTGTTGAAGGACCAGGCATACAGGGCACACCACATGTGTATGTTGTGGTGGCGGATGGGGTTGAGGATTGAGAAGCTCTGGACTTTTCAGCCTTCATCTGTCTCACACCCTTCCTTTCACAGAGGGGGAAGGAAGCCAAAGCCCATGGTCTTTCTGTCCCACCCTTGGGCCTTTCTCTGGGCCAGATCCTCTGCTGGGAGCTTGACCTCTAGCCCCAAATCCACTACTCAGGAGCTGCCCCATGGCTTCAGGGAAGCTACTTTTCTCCTCTTTCATTTCTCATCCATAAAATAAAGAGATGATATTACCAACCTGTTTTAAAGATTGAGAAAAGTGGGACATGCAAAATACAGCCAGGCACCTAGAGGAAGCAATAAATGCCTGCTTCATATACTCATGGGGTCCTGATGACCATTAAGGAGACACTCATCACCACCATTTTACACTTAAGGAAAATAAGAGAAGTAGATAACTTAAAACTCACACACACACACACACACACACACACACACACACACACTCAAAAGCAAAAAATCTGCTCAAAGCACTGCATCTAGAGGGAAAGAAGTAGGTTTCAAACTCAGGCCTGTGGACTCGATGGGCAGTGCTTCCAACAGTATCCTGCTTTGATATTAAGGGTGGGGCCTAGACAAAGGGAGGTAGCTTGTTCAATGTCACACAGCTCATCAAGAGCAGAGCTGGGATTAAGCCCAACATACACTTCAGAAGGTAATTTGCAGAAGGGGCTTCAAAATGGCTGAATGGCCTCCCGGCACTAACCTCCCCCACAATGAAGAACCGAAACAGTGAGGAGATAGGCAAACATCAACTGCTAAGATAGAACACTGAGATTCAGCAGGGCAGTGACAGGGAACTTCTGAGGCACAGGAGGAGAGGAAGCGAAACAGTCAGCCAGGTCAGAATCAACTGGGACTCAGAATAACCTCCCATTGTGAGAAAAAAGTAAGGAGAGCATTCCAGTGGTCTACACATTCATCATGGACTCCTGCAACTCTAGCCAAGAGATCCCCTTGGCCTTTGTGGGCCCTGAGACTATATAGGGAGATAGCTGGAGTCTGCAGGATGGCATTGTTCTAGTGAAGAAGCTTGCACTGGGTTCTACCCTCTTCCTCACCCAAGACCCAAGCAGCTGCAGCATAGCACCTTCTTGAGAATCCAGCACCCACCAGACTGCATCCTTCCCCGGGGTCCAACAGCCCTTGCATCTCCACACCCATAGAGTACTGCTGACATTCCCACACACCACTCAGAGAGCTGCAGCATTACAACATCAGCTGGATCCAGTAATGCAACCAGGTCCCTGGCATCCTAGCCCAAGTGATGTCCAATACTCCAGGGAATGGGCAGTGCAGTGCATGAGGGTGGCTACCCCAGGGACAAAGGGAGCTGATGTATGAGAGCTGAGAACCACCTGCCTTGGGCTGATGCCACTGACAGCAACCTCGACCCAACCCCTCCAGAATTACTGGGCATCTGCATGCATTTCAGGGGGACTGGAGATTGACATACCCAGGCACTGTCCCAGGACCTGAGGACAGGTCTTCCTTGCCCACTGCCACCTCTGCAGCAACCCATGTTTGTCACTTTGAGGCTTGAGGACAAGCCCACCTCATCCACCACCACTGCCACTAGCACCCAAGCTTGATGCCTGAAGTCTGGGGACCAACCCACCCCACCCATCACCAGCAGCACTCATGCACATCTTCTGGGCATCTGAGGACAGGCTAGCCCAACCTAATGGACTGATTCGCCCCACCCACCACGGCCATCAGTGCCCACACGCATAATCCAGGATCTTGGGGATTGATCTACCCTGCCCACCACTGCCAGTTAACACACACACCATCTTGGAGCCTGACAACTGGCCCACCACCTCCCCCCTGCCCATGGCCAGCACCATTGTCATACAAATACACCATCTGGGAGCCTGAGGACTGACCTGCCTTATGCACCAACACCAGTGCCTGTGCATATCTTCTAGGTACCTGAAGATAGGTCTTTCCTGCCCACTGCCATTTCCCAATACACTGTCTTGGGGCCTGGGAATAGGCCCATCCCATCTACCACTGGTGCCCTTGCATGCCCCTCTTGCCAGCATGCTACCGCTGATGCCTAAACATGTTGCTTGGGGGGCCAAGTTTTGACCTTCTGACATTTGCCACTGCCAATGTCACACATGCTGACCAGGGGCTCAAAGTCCCACCCACATACCTGGACTACCACTGCCACTTCTGGCACCTGAACAAGCCATCTGGAAGCCCCAAGGACCTGCCCACCTGGACCCACCACCACCAGTGCCCACATACTCCATCTAGGACCCTTAGGATCAGCACAGCTAGCCCACTGCCACCACCACTGGTGCCAAAAAATGGCCCACCTGGCATCCTCCAGTAAAGCCTTGCCACAGCCTCCACTAACAACTGCTGCCTAAGTCTCACAAACATCACTGATTCTGATTACAGTCAAAGAAATTATACAATGACTACACTACTGCAACTACCCAGAATCAAAGGCAAAGGCAAAGCACCCTACCCAGCCTACATTATATATATATATCTATAGGAAAAAGTCTTTCCCTCTGAAAGTCAATTCATGAAATTGGAAGAAGTGTCTGTTACATCAGATATGCAGATACAAATTTAAGAACACAAGAAACAAGAAAAAGCAAGAAAACAACACTTCCAAAAGAACATAATAATTCTCCATATCCCAATAGGGAAAAAAATCCATGAAATGCCTGAAAAATAATTCAAAATAATAATATTTAAGAAACTCAGCAAGGGGCCAAGTGCATCAGCTCCTGTCTATAATCCCAACACTTTGGGAGGCCAATGTAGGAGAATAACTTGAGGCCAGGCATTCAAGACCAGCCTGGGCAACATATCCACCAAAAAAAAAAAAAAAAATGCCAGGCACAGTGGCATGCACTTGTAATCCCAGTTACTTGTGAGGCTCAGGCAGAAGGATCTCTTGAGCCTAGGATTTCTAGGTCAATGAGAAATAATTGTGCCACTACTCTCCAGCCTGGGTGACAAAGCAAGACCCTGACTCAAAAAACAAACAAACAAAAAAATCACAGTGAGATATAAGAGAATACATATAAACTATACAAAGAAATCAGGAAAGCAATTCATGATCTAAATGAGAAATTCAACAAAGAGGTAGTTGTCATGGAAAAAAACTGCAGAAATCCTGGAAATGAAAATTTTAATGAATAAAATAATAAATAATAAAATAATAGAATGAGAATTTCAGCAATAGACTAGAAAAAATTGCTTGAAGTCAAATCTTTTTAAATAACCCAGTAAGAAAAAAAAGGAGGAAAAATGAAGAAAGAAAAAAACTACATGACATATGAGACACCTTAAAGTGACCACATATTCAAACTTTGGAATTTCTAGAAGAGATAGGCCAAGACATTAGAAAAAAAACAAACAGAAATCCTGGAAATGAAAACTTTAATGAGTATAATAAAAATTACAATTGAGAACTTCAACAGTAAACTAGAAAAAAATTACTTGAAGACAAATCTTTTGAAATAACCCTGTCAGAAAGAAAAGGGAAAAAAAATGAGACACCATAAAGTGACAAATATTCAAATTTTGGGATTTCTAGAAGAGATAGGCAAAGACATTAACAAAATAATAGCTGAAAATATCCAAGTCTTGCAAGAGATACAGACATTCAGATATAGGAAGTCACCAAAAAGATTCATCTCAAAGAAATCTTCTCCAAGGGACATGGTAGTCAAATTGCCAAAAGTCAAACACAAAGAAAATTTTGAAAACAGCAAGAGAAAAGAATTAAGTCACATATAAGGAGATTCAATTCAACTAACAGTGGATTCTTTTAGCAGAAACTTTGCAGGCCAGGAGACAATGAAATGACATATTCAAAGTACTGAAAGGAAAAAAACTGCCACCAAGAATACTATACCAAGCAATGTTGTCTTTCAAAAATAAAGAAGAAATAAAGTATTTATCAGACAATAAAAACAGAGGTAATAAATCACCACTAGAGAAATGCCTAATAAGAAATGAAGAAAGGAACAGAGTAACCACAACAACCAGAAAACAGTTAACAAAGTGACAGGAGTAAGTCCTAGCCTATCAGTAAATAGAAAGACAACTCATGTTCATAGGTCAGAATAATTAATATTATTAAAAGAATCATATTACCTAAAGTTATCTTAAGATTCAACTCACTCTCTATCAAAGTACCAAGGACATTCTTCTCAAAAATGGGAAAAGCAATCCTGAGATTCATATGAAACCACAAAAGACCCCAAATAGTCAAAGTAAAAAGAACAAGACTGGTGACATTGCACTTCCTGACTTCAAAATCTATCATAAGACTATCGTAACAAAATAATCAGGGTATTGGTATAAAAGCAGATACATAGACCAGTGGAACAGAATAGAGAACACAGAAATTAATCCATGTATTTACAGTCGACTGATTTTCAACAAAGACACCAAGAACAAACATTGGAGAAAGGACACTCTTTTCAATGAATGGCATTGAAAAAACTGGATATCCATATGAAGCAGAATTAAACTAGACCCTATTTCTCATCATATTAAAAAAAAACTCATAAAGAATTAAAGACTGAACCATAAGACCCCAAATTATAAAACTACTAGAAGCAAACATAAGAAAAATGCTTCAAGACATTGGTCTAGGCAAAGATTTTTGTGGCTGAGTCTTCAGAAGCACGGGCAACAAAAACATTAAAATAGACAAATAGGCTATATTAAACTGAGAATCTTCTGAACAAAAAATAAATAATCAACAGAGTGAAGAGACTACCTATAGAATGGGAGAAAATAATAGTAAACTACACATCTGATAAATTACTAATATTAATGATATACGGGAAACTCAAACAACTCAACAACAAAAATAATAATAATCTCATTAAAAATTGGGCAAAGGCTCTGCATAAACATTTCTCAAAAGAAGACATACAAATGGAAAACAGGTATATGAAAAAAGTGTTCAACATCAGTGATCATTAGAGAAATGCAAATAAAAATCACAATGACTTGTCATCTCTTCTATTATTAAAAAAAATAACAAATGCTGACAAGGATGTGGTGAAAAAGGAGATTTTGTTCTTCTCATTCATATATGGGAGCTAAAAATATTGATCTTAGGGAGGTAAAGAGTAGAATGATAGATACCAGAGGCTGAGAAGGGCAAAAGGGGGATGAAGAGTGGTTGGTTAACAGGTACAAAACATACGGTTAGTTCGAGGGAATAAGGTTCTAGTGCTCAATAACACAGTAGGGTGAATATAGTTAGCAATAATTTATTATGTGTTTCAAAATAGCTATGAGAAGATTTTAAATGTTTCTGGCATAAAGATATAATAAATGTTTGAGGCAATGGGTATCTTAAATACCCAGATTGGCTCATTATACCTTGTATGCATGTACCAAAATATAACACATACCGCCAAGTGCAGTGGCTTATGCCTGTATTCTCAGCACTTTGGAGGAGGAGGCAAGAGGACTACCTGAGCCCAGGGGTTTGAGACCAGCCTGGGCAACTTGGTGAGAGCTTGTCTCTACAGTAAATTTAAAAATTAGCCAGGTGTGATAACACATGCCTGTAGTTCCAGCTACTTGGAAGGCTGAGGTGGAAGGATCACCTGAGCCCAGCAAGTCAAAGCTGCCGTGGCCGTGAGCATGCCACTGCACTCCAGCCTGAGTGACAGAGTGAGACTCTAACTCAAAAAAACAAAACAAAACAAAACTATATATATCACATACTACATAGATATGCACAATTCTTACATATCAATTAAATAAGTCATTTTTCTTCCTACGTCTTAATGTTTGTGTTAATAAAACAATAAGGGTCATCCTTTTCATGAAAAACTTTCAATACTGTGGCAATGGAGAGCCAATTCTGAGTTTTTTTTGTTTTTTGTTTTTTTTATATTTTATTTTATTTTATTTTATTATGTTATTGTGGGGTACAGTTAGGGGTTAGGCATACAAAAATATTTCGTTCAGGTACCCTTGTTGATAAGAGGTGTCTCCCCATCCTCAGATAGATACCCACCACCATTGGAAAATTCTAAAGTTCACTTAGAACCAATTGGTAGAACAACTGGCTTGTTGCTATTAATGCTCTCCTGCCTCAAATGGGGATGAAGTGTGCACGGGAGGGTGCTGAAGACTCATAGCATCCACAGAATCACTTACTCAAGATTAACCAAATTGAATATAGACTAATATATGACAATAGTAGAACAATTGCAACAGTTATTCAATGCTTGGAAAGCAAGCTATAAGCTTAGAATGACTATTTGATAGAAACAATAGTCAACATGTTTATAAGGCCTTGAAGGCAAGAAAACCACATTATTCATAGATGATGTCTCGGGCACAAGTATATTAGTTTCCAGGACACTGGGGACAACAAAATCTACAAAGTAAGAATATAGCCAAGCTGCTTAACCTTCCACCATTTTCTTGAGTATTAAACCTGGCCACCTTTGGCCCTTTGCAGAGGTGTCTTTTCTTCTTTATTCTCAATGTAAATACTTGCTCCTTGGGTTACCAACAGTTTTACTTCTTCTACTCCCTCCCCATCACAAGCTAAGTGTAGAAGAGTGTTACCCTCAGTGTCTTGGATGTTTGTAGATGCTTTATAGCACAGAAGGATATAAATCATCTTCAAGTCACCCTTGGCTGCTGTCCGGTACATTGCTGTAGCCTCATAATAGTCCTTAGAATCCGGATTAGCGCCACCTTCAAGTAACATGGCAGCGATCTCTTGCCTATTTTTGGAAGCCACAAAATGCAGGCGAGTACAGCCGTTTCGATTGACAGCATTCATTTGAGCACCTTTTCCTGGGAGGGCTTTTACCATCTCATCCGGGCCAGCAGAAGCAGCAATGTGAAGAGGAGACCAACCCACCTCTTCTTTATCATTCCAAGCTGCAAAATAATTGAACAATTCTGTATGCTTGGCTGCGCATGCCCAGTACAATGTAGTTCTGCTGTCTGGTCTGTTCTCATAGCCAGGGATTTATTTGCCAGGATCCTCTCCTTCAACTCCTCCAGCTTCCTCCTGTAGGCCAGGTTGCAGACCAATAAGTTAGACACACACCCCTTCATTTCGTTTTCCTAGGATCTCTGTCTGGTGTGAGATATTGTCAGCATCACTCACTGTGGCACAGGAACTAAAAATTACCAGTACTGATTTGGTTGCCAGGAGAAAGTAACTTTAAAACCTCTAGACTGGAGGTGTGAAGTTGAAATGGGAAGTTCCAGTCATTATTAGCCTGCAAACCAATATGCCTGACCATATGAGAAACATTTAAGAAATTTAATTTTTTTACAACAAATAGCCCCATTACAAAATGGGCAAAAGATAAATAGACAGTTCTCAAAAGAAGGCATACGAGCAGCCAACAGTTACATGAAAAAATGCTCAGTCTCACTAGTCATCAAAGAAATGCAAATTAAAACCAAACTGAGATACCACCTAACTCAAGTCAGGATGGCCATCATCAATAACTCAAAAAACAACAGATGCTTGAGAGGATATGGGGAAAATGGAACACTTCTACACTGTTGGTGGAAGTATAAACTAGTATAGCCTCTGTGGAAAACAGCGTGGCAATTCCTAAAAGATCTAAAAATCGACCTTCCATACAAACCCGCAATCCCCCTACTGAGAATATACCCGAAGGAACTCAAATCACTCTATGCAAAAGATACCTTCACACGTATGTTTATTCAGCATTGCTCACAAAAGCAAGAACATGGAACCAACCGTGCTGCCCATCAAAAGAGGACGGGACTTAAAAAATGTGGTATATATACATGATGGACTATTATGCAACCATAAAGAACAAAATCATGAACTTCACAGCAACCTGGATGAACTTAGAGTCTATAATACTGAGTGCCCTTTCATAGAAACAAAGAACTGAGTATCACATGTTCTCACTCATAAGCAGACCTTGAACAGTTATCATAATACTATAAGAAGAGGATTGGCAGTAGCGGGGAAACTGCAGGGGACTGAGGGGACAGGGAAACGGGATTGGCAGTAGTGGGAATCTGCCTGGGGAAGGGGAGGCACACCTCATTAACAAGGTGCCTATATAATGAACACTTGTATACCTAAGCCTGAATTGTACCCCACAACTTTAAAATTAAAAATTAAAAGTTAAAAAAAGAAAATTAATTTTCTTAAATTAAACAATTTAAATTTTAAAAACTTTATTTTAGTTTTAGAAGAGAAAAACAGAATTTAAAATGGTAATAATTGAATATTTTCACTTTTGAATACACATATGAATCTTAATTTGGGTAATTCATTTTGAGGGCTAAGAAGGAAAAAGAAAAACAAGTCTACAGTCAGGTACACTCTAATGAAACTTTAGAATATCACAAATAAAAGAAAAAATACTCTGGAATGTATCAAAAGGACCACAGTTAAACTAAAGGTAGATTTCTCAAGAGCAACCAAGTGTGGTCAAAGACAATGATAATTCACTATTAAAGTATTGAGGGGCACTAATTGTCCACCTGAGGCTCTGTATGTAATTCAACTGTTACTAAGAAGGAGGGAAAAATATATGTTCAGACACATGAAAACTAAAGGAGTTTACTAACCACACTTTTCCAGAAAGCCTACTAAAAACTGTATCGTAGCAAAAAGATTAAACCCAGATAAAAATAATAGTGAGCACACAAACAAAAATAGTGAACCTGAAAATTGTTAAAAGTATGTTGGCAAATTTACATAACTCCTGATTACAAAATTAAAAAAATAACTGATATAGAGCTACAAAGAGTGAAACTAAAATACTTGTCAATAATAAATAGCAGATTAGTTTGGGCAGAGGGCAGAGTCAGGGAGAGCGAGAGCAGTGAAGCCAAGATACTTGCCTGATTAAGGAGGAAGACAGGTGTAAGTAGTAATCTTATAAATTATCAAACAACAACAACAACAACAACAACATACAGTTAAGAAGTAAAGAAGAAAGAGGGAAAATAAAGAAACTGTTAGAAATGCATAGGAAGAAAAAATGAAAAATAAATGGAAAGCAACAACTAACTCAGAACAGTGACTGTCTTAAAGAGGAAGGGAAATCAGAATTCAGGGAGTGAACAGGAGGCTTCAAGTTATATCTTAACCTTTTGCACATTAAAAGACAAAAAGATACAAATTAAATATGTCAGAAGGGTAAAATTTATTATAGAATGTAGATGGCACATGGGCATTCTTATATTATTCTTTGTACTTTTCTGAATGACTGAAATAAAGCAAAATGTAAAATAGTTGTCAAGGAAAAAGAAAAAGGAAACATGTTTCATTTTAAAGAAAATTCATCCCCCTTTCAGAACTGCCTGCCACCAAACTTTAAGAGATACCAACATGTATTTAGAGCTAATATAGTGGAGATCCCTGAAAAAAACAGGTTTCCTTGAAAAAAGAAAATCAAACAAGATGGAGTAAAAAAGAGAAGTAAAACCTGTTCTATTTCTTTTGGATACACTATGCTTGTTTTTACTTTTGAAATCCTTAGTCAAACAAATGTTCATTTTGCATTTGTTTCAACTGATTCCTGCTAATTAGGCAGATTATCTTGTAGACTCTCCACACACACAAGCTTATCTGCCTGTGTAAGTACAAATTGAAAACCTTTCTCAAGTGCTAAATTTGCCTTTGAAAATAATACTGGATGGATTATAACTGTGTATTTTTTGTGTGTGTTTCTATGAACCAGAAAGTCTAAATAGTCCAATTAGTCTATCAATCAATAATTCTCCCATGGAAGGAAAAAGCTACCTTGTTTATATTCACATTCAGCCACAAAGTATGCTTGGGCCCTAGACAAAGTAAAAAAATTGCAGAAAAGCTTCTATTGCCAATATGGTTTGAAAGGCCTGATGGTGGTGGGTGGGTTGGGGGGGAGGCGAAAACTCAAGCAAATAAAGAGATTAAAACATCAGCAGCCTGACTAAAAATGACAGATTGAGCAACACACATTCACTCCCTATCCTGCCAGAAGTTCTACTGATGTAACAGAAAAAAAAATGCATTTATAAAGAATAAACCTGTAGATCCTGTAGACCTTATAAAGAATGAACCTGTAAAACAAGAATGGAGTCCAACAATAAGCAAGACATTGTAAAAAAAAAAAAATCAAGATGATAGAAAGTAGGTAGGATCAGGTGGTAGGAATAGAGATAGAGAAAACTACAGCCAGCATGTCCGCAGAAACAAGGTATTGGATGGAAAACGGCAGTTTATCTCACAAAGCTCACAGAAATCCCATGTTCAGAATAAACAAGAATATGAAGGAGAAAGGACATACAGAACAATACCCAGGATCATGCAGCAAAGGCTGCAATCAACAAAGTCTGCAGTCAGGCCTTTTTTCCTTCTCATGAATAGAGAATGGCCAGCAGTGACAGCCGTGATGACAGGCTTCTTGCATGAGTCAGTGTAAGTCTGATGGAGAAATCAGAAAGAATAGAGGGAGAGCATTAATCAAAGAGAGATAGTAGGAGACCAGAGGTCAGGAAAGATAAGTCTTTAGATTTAAAGGGTCTAAATAGGGCCAAATAGGATTTATAAAGTTAGAGTTATAATTAGACATATCCTAAAGAAATTTTAGAAACCTCATATGTTAATTTCCTGACTATCATAACAAACTACCATGAAACAACAGAAATTGAATCAACAGAAATTTAGTGTTACATTTATGTTCGTCATCTAAACGTTAACCCTTTGGACAAATTGCTGTTTCTTGGTGAACTCAACCCCACTGCCCATCCCTTGTTCCCATATTCAGGATTGTTCATAATGTATAACTCTGGCCAGTGATAAGTGGAATTTTGCCATAGGGTTCCTGGGAAGTGTTTGCTTTCCTACTGCAGATGCTACTCTTCTTTTTCTCATCTTTTCTACTGGAAGGCTTGCCTGAGATTTGTAATGGTAGCTAGTCTGCAACTATGAGAAACAGAAAATTGCAGTGACGTTGACCTGATATTCTTAAAGCTTTGAACCAAATCTAGCAGCTACCTACCTCCAGTCTTCCAGTTATAAGGCACAATTAATTTCCTATTTATCAGCTGGGCTCGGTGGCTCAGCCTGTAATCCCAGCACTTTGGGAGGCCGAGGCAAGTGGATTGCCTGAGCCAGTGGGTTTGAGACCAACCCAGGCAACTTGGTGAGCCCTGGTCTCTACAAAAATAAAAAAAATAGCTGGGTGTGGTAGTGCACACCTGTAGTTCTGGGTACTTGGAAGGCTGAGGTGGAAGGATCATCTGAGCCCAGCAGGTCAATGCTGGGGTGGCCGTGAGTGTGCCACTGCACTCCAGCCTGGACGACAGAGTGAGACTCCAAGTCAAAAAAAAAAAAAATCCTATTTCTCTAAGCTACTGAAATATGTGTATCTTATTTGTAGATAAAGACATTCCTAACTAAAACATAACCATTAAATCCTTTTTGAAATGATTATCTTAGAATTGATTCCCCAAAAGGAAGAGAGAATCTTAGAGAAGGATAAAATAGAAGGTAAAAAACAATGATGAGCAAAAGAAATCAGGAACTTTATAATTAACATTCTACAAATGTTGATTGAATTATGAGTAAATTAGTAATAATTCTGAATTCAAATCCAAGACACTTTCAAATATGTGAGGTGGGAATTTGGAAGAGCAATAAAGAAAATACAAATGGAGTAAGGCTTTTGATATCTTCAGAGAGTTAATATTAATTATTGGTATGTAGAATAGAACATAAGCTTAATATTTTATTAAAAATTACGATGATTATGAAAAGAATAAAAAATAGGTTAAATTCTAAACCAATTGAGAGAACACCACAGTTAATAAAACATAATTATTCCAATGAACTGTAGAAAAAGTGAACCACAAAGAAACAACAAAATCATGCTGAATAAAAAATAAAGTGCAGAAAAAAATAGTAAACATCAACACTTCCCATAATAAATATTTAGTAAATTACTCTATTAAAAAAAAGTAGGGTTAATCCCAGTTAGTAGTGTATAAAATAAACAGCTACAAGAGGTTTGCAGGACCTGATCTTATGATTTCATTATAAATGCAGCACTTTTTCAAGGAGATGTGGTTACTCAAGAAGGTTATATTAAGTCACGAGTCTGACTTTTGGGGGATGGTCAGGGTGGGCCTAATGGGGGACTTCCTGAAGGGCAGAGAATTGGAAGATTTCTGGAGAGAAGGCAGGGGATAGGCTGCCAAGGGCATCTTCCTGGTGGGAAGATTGGCGGAATTTCTCAGTTTCTTTCTCCTTGGTCCGTTGGGTAGATCAGATGGACCAAGTCAGTTGGAACATTATTTGATTTAGGTAGAAAGCCTACAGGCAAAGGAAGGATTCCTGCCTCTAGCTGTCCTGGGGTCTTCCCTTAATAATGTATCTGCTCTGAGATCGGATTTGAAATATTAATAAGTTCATTCCTCTTGAGGACCTTGAAGCAGCCTTTTAATTATGATATCTCCCTGTAATAACTTGATTTCCTTAGACTTTTCTATTTTCAAGACAAGGGCCAGATATAATGGTGAGATGGGAAATCTTGTTTTGGAGTTTCCTTTCCCAATTGGTGTAACTTTCTTTCTCAGATCTGCTACACCAACTGCCTAGAATACTCATGCTGGCCCTGCCAGGTGTACCTAGTCTTCTGCCATCACAATTATTGTCCCTCGTCCATTCTCTTGCTAATCATGTCAAGGGAAAATCCTCCCAGTGTTGGAGGATGATAGCGGTCAATGTATTATGCCTAGCAGAGCTGTTTATGTTTTAGCGAAGGATACCTGAAGACTGAGAAGCCTTCCGATTTACAAATAAATCTTTAAAAGTGGAAATTCAGGTACCCAGGCTGGCTATGGCAAAGAGATTTGTAAACTGGGGGAAGAAAAAAACATAACATTTGTGTGTGTGTGTGTGTGTGTGTGTTTAATCTACAAAACTGAGAGAACTGGGCCAGAATTTCTTTACAGGTTGTATGGTAACTAGTATTATTTTGATCCACACTATGGTGTTTTGGGAAGATGCATTGCCTCCAGATAGCCTCTTAATCCTAGTACAAAAGAGGGTTGCAAAGCTGCATACTTGATCTGCGTATTACTAGCTCTAGCTAATGCCATCAGACACATACTGTAGACAATGCCAACAAATTGGTGTTACCACTCTCTTCCTTTAGGTCAAGAGAAGCCATATATTCCTCCATTATAGTTTTCAGACAAGACATGAAAACACAACTCAGACTTTATAGCTTTCCTTCATTACGTTGGAACAGTTTTCCTGTATTTTAGAAGTCCAGAAAGGTGATGTCTGGGATACTTCACGTGGTGAATTAAAATAACCAGGTGTTCAAAAAATAAAAAGCAATCTCAGAGAATCAGACAGAAATATAGTGATCACAGCCAGTATTGGTATTTATAGTAATTGCCATTCTTATTTGAATAATTCCTGTCATTTTTCACAGCACAGCACATTCTATTTTTTTCACAAGCACACAGTCTTATTGGGTATTTCATAAACCTGACACATTTCTATCCAACTGCTTTTCTTTGACATTCCCAAACAAACTTCTGAGAACCTCATCATCGCTAACAATTTTAAGATAATTCCCTGATTGATATTATTCTTACCAAAACAGTAATTTCCCAAAGACTGATGGTATTTGGTCTAATATCAATCATTAATTGGTAAAAAATTGTTTCTTCCATAAAAAATTAAGCCAAATCAACTTGTTAGTGAGCTTCTACCATGTGGTCACATTGGGATAACAAAATATAAACTAAACTAAACTAAACTAATAGTTTCTGCATGTCTACTATGGTTTTCATATTTAAACATAAACAACCTCCCTTGAAATCAGAGAAGCTAGCTTCCCAAAGTCATATAGACATGGAGTTTTGAAATATTAGATTCAGGGTTCAACTTCAAATCTATACAATTTGAAGACTGAGAAAACAAACCAGCAAAACATGCTGTCTCCAGCTATAGAAAGATCTGTCAGGCCAGGCATGCTGGCTCACGCCTGTAATCCTAGTACTTTGGAAAGCAGAGGCAGAAGGATTTCTTGAGCCCAGGAGTTCCAGACCAGCCTAGGCAACATATTGAGATCTCATCTCTACAAAAAAAAAAAAAAAATTAAATTTTAGCTGGGAGTAGTGGCATGTGCCTGTAGTCCTAGGTACTCAGGAGACTGAGGCTGAAGGATCACCTGAGACCAGGAGGTTAAGGCTGTGGTGAGCTATGATTTTGCCATTGCACTCCAGCCGCAACAGAGATGATTTCCCCACTGTTCAAAAAACAAAAAAACAAAAAAACTAACAAAGTGCTGAAAGTAAAGCACAAAGAAAATGCCTCAAGAATACAAAAAACTTCAGATAAATGGGTAAAAGAAGGAGGATATTCCAGCTGTCAATAATTCTGGACAGAAACTGTGGTGGATTTTGTCCTTCTGGAAGTGAGGAGAAGAGGAAGAGACTTCCTATGCTTCCGAATTCTTAGGGAGAGACTTGGTGACAGTATTTCCCACTCCTGACTTCTCTTTGATGTTAAGAGCACCTCATACTCCAATGTGAAAACCGTTCTTCCATACCTATAGTCCCCAGAATTTGTATGCATAGGAAGACTCTTCCTAGACCACTTGCAGGGCACTCTGATGTTATCTCTCCTATTTTTAATTTATAAGGGAGACCCAAAAAACCTGGAATTTATTTATAAAATTTGTGCATTTTTTCCTGCATGTTTAAACTTTAGTCACCTTCCAAGTATTCTTTGTCTGATGCAATACACCTATAGAGATGCTTTTTCCACTGCTCAAAACAGTTTTTGAACTTGTCAGTTTTGTTGCCTTTCAGTGCTTCTGTCATTTTTTTTTGTCTCACCTCTTCCACACATCAACAAAATGTTTCCCTTGAGGACTTTTTTCATTCAGAGAAAGAAAGAAAGAAAAAAAAAAACTCACTTGGTGTGAGATCAGGAGAACAGGGAGGGTGGAGGGCCAGGGGGTGGGGTCATGCCATTTTTGGTCAAAACTCCTGAAAACTCAGCCTGGTGAGGACAAGTAAAGCATTGAAAGAATCTAAAAAAAAAAAAAAAAAATCACCGAAGCCAAATGCAGCCTCTCACAACAGTGTTAGCTGCTACACTGATGCCTATGGCTTCCTAGAACACTTACCAAGCAAGGCAAATCTGTACCACAAGAGGCCTGCCCTCCTGAAGATAATTCCAGGATTTTGGGGTCCCCCCTTGTATTTTTAAAAATTATTGTTTAAGTATGTTGCTACCTGCAGTTTGATAATCACTGGCTTAGATTTGTTCATTAAAGAGAAACTATAACTAGCTGGGCATGCCTTGAATGAAGACATAGGAATTCATGGAATCATCTCATTTTCAAAGTACTCATAAGCATCTTTATTATGCACTGTTCTAGAATTTGTTTAAGACTATATTAATTTCACTTATAATAAAATTAATATTTCCCCTTTAAAAATCATTTTTTAGCTCATCTCTACCTTCCTACATATTATATATTCATATATTTCTTTAGATTGAACCAACTCTTATTGTATGATGTTTCAGTCTCCTTTATTATCCTGCCTTATCTATATATTTTATTCACCTATCTAGGCTTCATTTCATTTAAAAAGCTTTTCTTTTTCACTCTATTTTCTGCTCTTTTTTAAAAGCATGAACTCTTTACTGATTTTTTTAAATAAAATATTTAACTTCAACCTGTCATTGGTAAAATTTGGATTTCTTTTTGCAAGTAATTCTGCTTTTCTTCTCTACAAAAATCTGCCAATATCCTGTCCAGGCTTCTTTCAGTAGCCACATGTTTAAAGTCTTCACTGAAACTTTTCTGCTTAAAGTTTTAGGTAGTTCACAAAACCTAATCAATAAACATACAAGTTTGTAAAGACTTATTGATCATTTAAAGCTCTTGTGTCAAACTAATAGTTTTTGTTTCCTCTGAATTGTCATTCATGTAATTCATTTGGTAATTGCTGCTCTAACTATTCGTAGATTTTATTTATTTAATTCTTGGCATTTAGCAGTTTATATACTGATGGTGTTAGTTCCTCAAAAAATATTTTGTATTTTCTGAAAGGAGAAATTAGAATAAGCCATTTAGTAAAGGAAGTACCCTTAAAAATTTTTTTAAATTGACGTGACCAGGTGTAGTGGCTTAAATCTGTAATATCAGCACTTTGGGAGACTGGGGTAGGAGGATTGCTTGAACCCAGGAGTTTGAGACTGGCCTGGACAACAGAGCAAGATCTCATCTCTAAAAAAAAAAAAGAAAAGAAAAAAAAAAAGCCAGGCATGGTGGTGCACACCTATAGTTCCAGCTACTCAGGAAGCTGAGAATGAAGGATCACCTGAGCCAAGAAGGTCGAGGCTGCAGTGAGCTGTGATCCTGCCACTGCACTCTAACCTGGGTGACAGAGTGAGACTCTAACTCAAAAAAAAAAAAAAGATGTGTTTTGAGGAAACTCCAAACTGTTTTTCACAGTGGCTATACTAATTTATATTCCCACAAAGAATATTCAAGTGCTCTCCTTCCTCCACCTCCTCATCGGTATTTGTTATTCCCTATCTTTTTAAAATAAACATCCTTTTAATTGGAGTGAGATGATATTCGCATTGTGATCTAAATTAGCATTTATCTCATGATAGGGATGTTGAATTATTTTCATAGATGTGTTAGCAGTTTGTATGTTGTCTTTCAGGACGTTTGTCATTTTAAAATTGGATTATCTGTTGTTTTTTTTTTCTCACAATTGAGTTGCTTGAGCTCCTTACATATTCTATTTATTAATTCCTGGTCACATAGATAGTTTGCAAACATTTTATTCCATTCTGTGGGTTGTGTTTTCATTTTGTTGATTGTTTCCTTTGCTGTGCAGAAACTTTTTAGCTTTACTTAATCTCATTTATCTACTTTTGTTTTTGTTTTCAGTGCTTTCGAGGTTTTACACAAATCAATGTTGGACCTAAATCATTGCTCAGACCAATGTTTCCCCAATGTTTTCTTCTTGTAGTTTCATAGTTTCAGGTTTTAGACTTGAGCCTTTAATCCATTTTGATTTGATTTTGCATATGGTAAGAGATTGGGGTCTAGTTTCATTCTTTTGCATGTGGATAACCAGTTTTCCCAGCACCATTTACAGAAGAGACTGTCTTTTCCCCACTGCATATTTTTGATGCCTTTGTCAAAAATAAGTTGGCTGTAAATGTGTGGATTTATATCTGGGCTGTTTATTCTATTCCATTGTTCTATGTGTCTGTTTTTATTTCTTGACACTTGACATTGCAATAATTTTTCTTCAAATTTCAAGTTATTCTGTTTCAACCTTTTTTTTTTTAAAGTAAAGGGAATACAGAATGATAAATTGCAAAACTACAAAGTATATTTCTGAACATTTAGCAAGGTTTTGAATAAAAGAAGCTTTAAAACAAAGTAAATAAACTAGTTTATATTGGTTTATTCAACTTTCAGCAAAATTTTGAAAGTCAAGACAAATAAAGATCAAAGTTTTATTTTTCTGTTAAACTCAAGACCTTTTGATCAATGACACTTAAGGGAAAGTCAGTGGGTAGGACTTTCTGGGAACCTTTTAAAGTGATCTGATTTAGCTGGTTTAAGTTTAAATAGAATTATAGTCATAAAAATAAATTTTATCAGAATTAATCAAAGAATTAATCACAGAAGGTCAAAGGGCAGAATTTAAAATGAAAATCTAATGATATAATAGGAAAGAAACAGAAAAGAGCTTGGGGAAAAATGTCAAGTGACGAATTTGTGGGCATTTACTAAGGCAGAGGGCAAGTCATCAGACCTGAGAAAGTAGAGGGCAATTGAAAACAACCTTTACACATATAAATTTTTTCAGATGAAAATTGTTTATTCTGTTTTTAAATCTCATTCTATTTTTAATCTTTGCCTGCTTGATCTCTCACTATATGAGAGTGATGTGTTGAAAATTGCCCACTGTGATGTGGAACTATTGACTTTCTCTTGTAATCTGGCTGTTATTTGTTTTATAAATTTTTATAGATTTGTAATTATAGTATTTTCTTGTTGATTTGTTATTTTATTGGTATGAGATATTCTTATTTTTCTTCAATATATTTCATCTGAAATTTCATTTTTTCTAATATTAATATTGATGTACCAGTTTTTTACTTATGTTTGCAGGCTTTGTATTTTTTTCTTTTATTTTTGACATTTCTGTGTTATTGCATGTGGTGTTTCTCTTATAAAAAATAGCTAAAATTTTTTTAGGCAATTTGAAATTCTTGACAGGTATTCGAAAAGTAGTTATAATTCATTTTAATTTTTGAAATTTACTCAAATATTTTAACTTTTTTTCTGGCATTTTATTTCTGTCCTTTTCCCTCTTACACTATATTCTATTGATCCAATAAAGTCTTCCTTATTCCCTTCTTTTTTTCTTTATAAATTTAGAAGTTTTATACTTAATTTTTTTCCTTCAGGGATTATTTGACATTTTTCGACTTACATTTATATTTTCCTAATATTATCTAAAATCAATTAGTCTCCATTCTTTCAAAGCAGAGAATTGATACATTTTAAACTAAATCACATGTCTACATTCTATAATCATATGTACTGTACAGTATTGGTTACAAATTGTTTTTAAGAACAAAATACAGTTGTTCTAACAGTTAATGCTTATTTAAACTTGTGAACATGGTTTGCTAGTTGTTTTTGAACACAGTTTTTCTTAATACCGACTCTTATTTGAGATTATTTTTTCTTGTTGAAGTATATTCTCTAGTCATTTTTCAGTTAGTATATGTGATAGACATCTCTGAATATCTGAAATACTTATATTTTACCCTCACTCTTGAATGATGGTTTACTTGAGTATAGAATTCTATGCTGACAAGCATTCTGAAAGTATAAGTCTAACATAGTATGCTACTAATGAGAACCCTCAAAAAGATATTACCCATTTGCAGGTAACAGTGTTTCTTTTCTTTGGTTGCTTTTATGACTTTCTCTTTATCCTCGATGTTTGGCCGTTTCGCAATAACCATCTGTGGATTTAAAAAATAAACAACTGGTCAAGCATGGTGACTCATACCTGTAATTCCAGCACTTTGGGAGGCTGAGGCTAGAGGATTGCCTGAGCTCAGGGTTTTAAGGCCAGCATGGGCAACTTGGTGAGACCTCATCTCTACAATAAATAAAAAACTTAGCTAAGCTTGGTGGCACATGCCTGTAGTTTCAGCTACTTGGAAGACTGAGGCAGAAGGATCACCTGAACCCAGCAGACCGAGGTTGAGGTGGTTGTGAGTGTGCCAGTGCACTCCAGCCTGGGTGACAGAGTGAGACTGCAACTAAAAAAAAAAAAAAAAAGGAAAGAAATTAAAGTTAAAAAAACTAATTCTGCTGAAAACCCTGCTTAACCTCTTTCATATGATTCTATCTGCTCTTTCTTGTGCTGCCTTCTGGGTTCATCATTCTATATTTCAGTATTTAAGTCTATCTTCAGCTATGTCATTAACCATTTATTTCAACCTTTGAGTTTCTCATTTGTAATAGTATTTTCTATTTCTGTATTTTTCAAGCAGCTCTTGTCACATATTTTTGTTAACCTTTAGCACTTGATGCATGGATTTTATTTCATCATTATGTTTTGGGAAATCTAAATAGCTTATTTAATGATGATTACAGATGGCTGTATAATGTTTATTTTCTTATTGGGGAATTCTCCCATTTGTCACATCTTTGAAGAGTTTTCCAATTGGGTTAAACTTGCACATGGTGAACTTGTTGCATTCTGTTTTTAGTTTTAATACTTTAATCAGTTGTTTCTTGGTTCTTACTGTTTTCTGGGTATATAGTTATATCATTTGAAAATAATGACAATTTTATCCTTTGCCTTTCAAATTTTATATAATTCATTTATTTTTCTTTCCACATAGAGTTTGGCAAGGCTTCTAGTACTTCGTTATACAGTAGTTGTGTTAGTGATTCTTCTTGTCTTACTCCTGGTCTCAAATAATGTGATTAAAGTTTTCTCCACCATGTATATTTGCAGCAAAATTTGCTACATGACTGTTACAAGTTTGAGGAGTTATTAAGGGTTTTTAGTATATATATATATATACATATATATATATATATATTTAGTTGGAGTTTCACTCTGTCGCTCTGACTGGAGTGCAGTGGCACACTCATGATGATCTCAGCCTCAACCTGCTGAACTTAGGTGATCCTTCTGACTCAATCTTCCAAGTATCTGGAAATACAGGTGCACACCACCATGCCCAGCTAAGTTTTTTATTTATTGTAGAGACAAGGTCTCACCAAGTTGCCCAGGCTGGTCTTGAACTCCTGGACTCATGTAATTCTCTTGCCTTGGCCTCCCAAAGTGCTGGGATTACAGGCTTGAGTCACCACACCCAACCCTAGTACAAATATTTTATACCTTAGCAAAGACTTTAAATAGCGATGTAAATATGTTTTTCTTAAGTCTTTTATATCAGGTGTTACTTTGATAGATTTTCAAAGTAATCAAAATATTGACTGACATTTTTAAACAAGCCATAGACGATCATGATATATTACTTTAAATATCCTTTTTTAAGTATGGTTCATATACATTTTAAACAATGTTCTATAATGATCATTTAGAGAAATCATAAATGTACTACCAGATTAGTGTGTGCTACTGAATGGAATCATATATTCATAACCTTCAAAAATTGTAGATAAATATCTATTTTCAAAATAATTTAACCATGTTTCTTTTTATTAAGAAAGTGGAATGTCTCCTTTTGTCTTCTCTATTTGGCAGTGATAACTCTTTGGTATAATAACTTCATAGGATCTGAAATAAAAAAGAAAACAGGAACCAGTTTGTCCTTCAGAAACTTTATATATTTTATTGACCATATAGTACCTGATCTTTGTCCCCATAATCTGCATTATGATTTCTAAGCCTTATTCAAAGAGACAAACTTTTATTAAAATTACATTTGGTCATCCCTATAGTGTTTTCTCAAATCACTTCCCAAGCCTACCCTCTCTTTAAAAGTCATGCTGAAACTTATCTTGCATCATACACAACTTTGTAATTCATGGATCACTACACCATGCATTAGGTCATAGTTGCAGGTTTCTATGGTCTTTGATGTATCCCAGAACATTTTTAAGTCCTATGTGTTTGCTTCTATATCCAGTACTCATACATCAAAATTCTAAGGTATTTTTAAAAGGATACTTTCAGAGACATCAAATGAGGCCAAAAATAATGCACAATGAGGAAAAAATTGCTTTATTCTAAAGCAATTTGGTACAAAGAAAGGATTTTTGTAAACATTAGCCTCTTCATTCCTAGAGAACTATAATTTTTATGCAGTCATGCTTGAAAAACAGTAAGGAAAAAATAGAACCTACTGGAATATGTTCTATCTTCACTGTGGTTTACTCCATATGTATTGGGATATAAGGTTCCATATGGTTGATATGAAGCTCTATTTAGCATTGAAAACATGGTTTGCATTTTGTTAACACATTTTGACTAATTTTATTGATTTCTTTAAGTTTCATAGTCCTTAGCCATATCAGAATTTACGTCTATGTGTGCTATCATACAGCAGAATTTCTGGCATATAAAACATACAGTAAACATTTGTTAATTTTTTTCTGTCACAATCAAAATGTATTTATAAGGCAGCTGAAATAAGGTATATTAAGCTCATGTATTCAAACAGGCAAATTTTTACTAAAATTATAACTGGCCATCACTACAATGTATTTTCCAATCCCTACCTAAACAAAAATTATGGGTCAAATGTTAGGGACAAATTTAGACTAGAAATATTTTCAATGATAACATATTACTACTCAGTCCCAATAAAATAAAGTAAATCTTCTATAATGATGCCAGGATTGTTATAATCTGGTCGAATACAATGATTTCATTTTGCTACAGGCAAATTTGGAGGACCAAAAAAAAGCAAAGACATAAGGGAGAATATAGCAAAAGGAAACAAAAAACAAAGCATTTAGATTTGTTAGGAAGGAATTAAAATCAGTAAATAAAAGTATAACTTTGTCCAAGAAAAATACACTCAGAACAAAATCAGGCAGGCTAAAGGTAAATAAACTTACTTTACTGACAAGGCTAAAGATAAGTACAATCAAATCTACATGGCTAATTGTATCAAAGAACAAAAATGCAGCAAAGCCCAGTAATTCCAGTGAAACAAAAATTAAAGTTGTAGACAAAAGAAAATTAATGCTTGAAATATGACTAAAATGTCATTAAAAAACATTCTAAATTTTGAAGACTTATTTGAAAAGTTGCAAAGTACAACTGATTTATAATCCTGTCAAATCAAGAATATATTATTCCTTTATTTAGTCCTGAATGTAGTTCGTTCCCTATGTTAATCATTTTTTTCTTCTTCCTACCTTCTTAGGGCAAAAATGAGAGGCCAGAATATCCCAAGAAAATCTTTTCCAGTGTAATGGCTTTGGCCAAGTCTATCCAATATATTTTTCTCTTTGCAGAGAAAAACAAACTATTGTCTCATACTAGACTTTCTCTTCTTCCATGCCCTTGTCCTCCATGTTTAAATTCTACCTGTCCTTCAGGGTCTGATTCAGATGGTTATTCCTTTAAGGACTTTTTTTTAAAGATAACCTGAAATTATCTCCACTTTCAATTAATGACTTTTTTTTTTTTTTGCTATTTTCTACCTTTTATTTGCTATATTAAAGAGTTTCTTTGTCAACATCTCCCCATACATTGTGTAACACCATGTCCATGGCTTACTCATTTCAGAATCCTTTATACAACCTGACACATTAAAGATTCTTAATAAATAAATGATACATAAATATGAGTTAATTGATAAATGAGATATTTAATTTCCTGAATCATTTTGTATAGTTGAAATTATGTGGCATGGGGACACATGTGAAATGAAGACTTTAGTCAGTGTAGGGAAGGTATTTTGGGTGACTTTACAAACACAATGGGAGATGCTTGGATAGATGGTTTCCTTTTGTCTTCTCTCTTTTCACAACTTTATCATTTTTTCACACTATTTCTTACATTCATATGATAAATAAATTTCATTAGATGTAAATATGTTTTATTCTGGTTTTTTTTTTCTGTGAGATTTGAATTGGCACAGTCCATTTGTTTTCAGAATTCATCTGGAAGGTATCGTCTACATTTTCTAAAGTTGTAGCTATGGTAACAATTGTTTTCCAGTCTGAAGACTGTGTTGAAGAGACTTCCCTTCCTATTTACTATGGATAATTGATTCTAGCCCTGTTTGAATTATGAATTCTTTCTTCTACAGTTTGTGTGGGCCCATTTAGTGCTGTGAGGGTTTTAACCCTCTCTCCCACAAAGAGGTGATCTAATCAAAAAAAGTTGACAAAGCAATAAATTTATATGACAGTAATTAAATGTGGAGTTTTTCTATTAGTTATTTGAGCAGCTTTGGCAATGCCCACTCTACTCTGATAGCTTCATGGCTTTAAGTGGGATGGACTTGCCATCCTGCTACTTACTGTCCTGGTGCTGTTCACCTGTACCTAGAACTGTGGTCTAGTGAGGAGACACTAAGGGAGACAAATAAGCCACTTATTTCATCTAATCTGTTGTCTCTAAAGGACCTACTGCTTATCCCAGCTAAAACTCAAGCTGTAATTCAAGATGAAATCAGTAACTTTTTAAAAATTTACTAACAAAGACAGAAGCTACTACACAGTTACCAGTAAACAATCAACTCCCAGCATAGTGGCTTTAAACAATTGTTTATTTAGCTTGTCCATCTGCAGATTGGTAATTTGAACTGAGTTTATCTGGGTGTTTTTTTATCTGGGCTAATCAGGTGTGTAGGATCTGCTGCTGGGTCAGCTGGGCCAGCTTCTCTCTTCCCCATGTGGTATTTCGTTCACAAGCAGGCTAGACCAGCCTTGTACACATGGTGGTGGCAGAGTTCAGAAACAGTGTTAAATGGAAGACTCTTCAGAGATAGGTTTGGGAACAGCACATTGTCACTTCTACCACATTCTATTTACCAGGCCAGTCCAGATACAGAGGTGAAGAAATAAACTCCACCTCTTGATGGGGAGAGTAGAAAAATCAATTGAAAAGGACATGGCTAAAGAAAGGAGTGAGACTTTTAGCCATTTTTGCAATGTACCACACGTATCATTGTCCAAAAAAATTGATTGCATGCCAACACTGAACAAACATATCTTGGTTAAGAGAAATAACTTAGCTAATATCCTGTTCAGGTAAGAGATTACTTGTGTAGTGTGGGACAAGTATGAGGCAGAGAAGTGTATACACACTGGTTTCTGCTTTGTTAGCAGATTTCGCTTTTAAATCACGTGCTATTTTGTTGTTATTGTTTTATTAAGAAAAACATATTTTCAAAATATAGTGGCATTAAACTCTATGCCTCAGTTAACATTTAATAAAATTTTTCTTGAAACAAAAAAAATACGAGAGACATAGACGATCTGATCATGACTGTTCTACTAAATTAACTTCTTCATGTAGAAATCTGTCAAGTTTATGATTCATTCACATAGCACTTATTTTTGGTATAATAACTCAACTGTTGCTTTAATCTACTGCATTCTCCTCTTTATTATTTTGTTCAAGCAGGACATTGTGCTGAACTGAACCATGAAATGAATTGTATTGAACAACATCAATGACAGAAATGTTCTGAGGTGTCATCTGCATTTCCATTTCTGGCTGTTCAAATATTTTTACAGTTATCACTTTGATAATAGTGTAATGTTTTTCATTAGATATCAAATCATAGAAGAAGACAACAATGATGTGTTAAGTTAGTATCGTTTAATAAAGAAAACAACAGAATCAGTAAAAGCAGTGGACACTAAATATATTTCCCAATTCAGTTCTTTTACAGACAGCTTTTGTTGACTGTTCTCAGCACATTGTATGATGTTCAAGAATCATTCTTCAACTTGATAACATGATATTTGAGCCCAGCTTGAAGCAGGTGAGGGTTTAAACCAAGCAGATATTAGGGGAAGAGAATAACAGCAGGGAAAAAATGCAGAGTTAGGAGAGTTCTTGGTGTCTTCTGGAAACATCATGCTGGTCACTGTGGCTGGAGAAAATTTATTTTGGAAAAAAGAAGCAGATTAGGTCAAAGAGGCACAATGGGGTATAGATCACATAGATGTTGTAGGCCATTGTGATGATCTTGACTTTGGCTCTGCAGGACAGCAAATAATTATAGGAATTGGGACAGTAGAGTGAACTTACTTATCTTTAGTTATAAAAATTCAGCTTACCTGCTCTGTTGGAGCAGAATGTGTACGTACTAGGGAGTGGTGCTGGATAGACAGTAGACAGCTATCATGGAAAATAGGGGACAAATTAAAAAGTTTGCTGTTTTCTCCCAAATTAATTCCTTGTCCTTCCTTGGAATAGATCTATTTCTTAGATGTCTAATCCCCACAAATTATGTTTCCCAGGCTCCTTTGCTAATTGGTTTCACACTAAATTTGGTCAAGGAGAAACCTGTCATAAAGTTAAAGCCACCCAGAAGGGAGAAGCTGGGGTACGGCTCCCACTCTCTATTTGCTTCGGGTTGTGGCTCTGGAAGCTGTGTTCCAGGGCTAATTCCTTCTGGTCAGGTCACCGTTGTCTACATTTATGTTGGGTGATCTTGGCTTTGGCTTCCAATAATAACCTCTAGGGTCAGCAGCTGCCTATATTAACCTGTTGTCTAGATTATACTAACTCTTATGTTTGCTCTTTCTGATATTTAACATTTTTGTGTAAATTAGGTTCTGTCATTCTACTGGACTGTGACTGAGTGGGCTATTACAATAATTTAAGGTAAAGATGATGATGGCTTAGAACAAGGTGGTAGCAATGAAAGTGACAAGATATCATTAGTTTCAGAATATGTTTCATAGGTAGAAGGTAATGAAATAAAAAGCAAGTATTTGGTTTTAATTCCTGTTTTTCAGCATATAGATTCTAAAGATCTTGGAAGTTTTAAGATGGAGGTTGGTCACCAAAAAGACTATGATGGCATGACTTGAGAGTTGGAACTCTCAACCCCACTTTACGACCTTCAGGAAAGGAAGAGGGGCTAGAGATTGAATTCAATCACCAGTGGATAATGATTTAATCATTATCATGTCTACACATAAGACCTACATAGAAACCCTTAAACTATGGGTATAAAAGAGCTTTTGGGTTGGTGAACACATCAGTGGGGAAGCTGAAAAGGTGGCAAACATGGAGAGACCTTGGTAGTTCATGTACCTGCCCCTTTTCCTTGCCCTATGCCTCTTTGCCATTTGGCTGTTCCTATATTGTTCCCTTTATATAGTCAAAAAGATTTTTGATATAGGTTGCATGAGTGTCATGAGAGAAACAAGAAGTTAAAGATGACACTTGTGTTTCACGTGTGAAATTAAATACGGTATAATTGCCATTAACTGGGATGAGAAAGTTGTAGGTAAAGCAAGCATACAGTGGAGAAGATCAGGAGTTCAGTTTTGGACACTATATTTAAGATGGCTATTACACATCTAATTGAAGTTGCCAAATTATCAGACATATGGTCAGAATTCAGAAGAGAAGTTCAAACTAGAGATATACATTTAGGAATCAACAACTTTTATAGTTGTCTATTTAAAGTTATTAGACTAAATTAGATCATCCCAGAAAGTGAGCATATATATTAAAAAAAAAAAAAAATTACCAAAAGTGAATAAAGACCCTATTTACCACACCTTCAATTTTCTGTAGTCTTATCAGTGCTGTTCTATAGAAGATCAGTGCTATCCAATAGAACTTTTTGCAGTGATAAAAAATGTTTTCTATCTACACTATCTGATACAGTAGTTGAATTAGTTTTCTATTTCTACAACAACAAAATATTTCACACTTATTGGCTTAAACAATATAAATGTATTAGCTTAGAGTTCTGTAGGTCACAAGTTCAATGTGATTTCACTGGACTAAAATCAAGATGTCAACATGGGTATATTCCTTCCTGGAGGCTCTGGAAGAGAGAACGCCTTTCTTTGTCTGATCTAGCTCTAGATTCCTTGATTCATGGCTTCCGTTCTGCATCTTCAAAGTCAATAAGGCTTGTTGTGTTCCCATAGCTCACAATTCTGGTGGTTTCTTCTTTCTCTTCTACCTTAAGGACCCTTGTGATTATATTGGGCCCATGTGGATAATACAGGATAATCATTTCATTAACCTTAATCACATTTATGAAGTCCTTTTGCGATGCAAGGTAACATATTACAGGTTTCAGGGATTACAATGTAAACATCCTTGGGAGGCTATTACTTTGCCATATGGTAATTGGGCACTAGAAATATGGCTAATGCATTTGAGGAACAACATTTTATTTTATTTTATTTTAATTAAACTTAAATTGAAATAGCAATACCCACATATGGATGATAGTCACCTTATTGGACAGCATAGATATAGAAGAATAGGAAAGTGAACAGACTATGGAAATGTAGTATGATCACAGACCAACATTAAGAGCTTATGGTTTGTAGTTAAGATTTTAGCATGGTTGTATTTCCATTGCCATGTTTAGCTAGTGATGGTATTCATAAAATTGGCTTGAGGATACATTATAAAAAAAAGATAACTATGAACCAAGTAAGAAGAAAGTTTTGAATTCAAGAAACAGTGATAAGCAAAGAGAGCAGAAAAATGCCATATAACTCTAAATAATTATTGAGGCTGCAATCCAAAATTTAATATATTACTAAAAGAGAGTTTATAAAACAGAGCAACTACAATATAATAAACAATTTCAGTCTATCAAAAGTCAAATGATTGTTTCTTGACATTCATGAATAAATGGATCGAAATATTTATTTTGTTACAAATTTAAAAATAACTAACACAGTAATAGAAATAAGATATAGGATTTGCAATTAATTAGAAAGATGTTACAAAATTAAAGTCAGAAAAGTTTTTAAAAATAGCATTTGAAAATGTGAAGAATTGAAAATATAACACAAGATGTCAGAAAAAAGTTTAAATATATTATGATCATAATTATGATTAGCTAAATTTTCCTATCAAAGACAAAGAACACTTATTAGCTACTTGTAAGAGCTACATCTAACTAAAATGACATACAGAGATAAAAAGTGAGCATGGGAATCTGAAGTCAGACAATACACAGAAAGAGTTTTGAGCAGAAGAAGTAGGAGCCATTCTTTCCAGTACAGTTTTGGATTCACAATACCTGTGGGCCCAAAAAACCCAAATCCAAATTTAATTTAAAGTGATCTTCAATTAGTAGTTTTCAATGCATGGTGAAGCAAATACAAACTCATTCTTTTTGGGGGGAGGAGAGAGGGAGTAGTGTACCTGGTTGCCCATGGGTCTTCTAAAATTAAACCTGTAAAGTTATCTCTTCCTCATGCATCTATAGATTGCATTTTTTATATGAAGAAGGGAAGCCAAGTTGTGTGGTGCACACCTGTAGTTCCAGCTACTTGAGATGCTAAGGCAGGAGGATCACTTAAACCCAGGAGTTCGTCTAGCCCAGACATCATGGGGAGACCCTCCTCTCTGAAAGAGGGAGAGAGAGAAAGAGAGGATATTATATATGTATATATATGCACACACACACACACACACACACATATGGACAATAGAATATTGTGTCAGCTGCCAATATTAACCAAATTAGTACTCCATTTATAATGAAGAAAAAAATTACTACCAGATATTTGCATAAACAATAGCACAAAAGATACACAACCTGCTTATAATTGTTGGTCAAAGGTTTCTAAAACATTGATAATTTTGAGGATATGCTGCCAAAATAGTATGATTTTTTAACACCAAAAAGAAAGATAAAAAATGCCAGAAAACAACTAAAATTTGCACAATAAAATAATGATCCTAATGTTAAGCAAAGTAAAATGTGACATGATCTCGAATGGCTAACAGAGTGTATAAATAAGGAATCTTGAACTTGACACTTTCAACTATCACAGGGGTCATAAATTGTGCCTATTGGGAATGAAAGGTACATTACTTGGCTCATGAATGAACAAAGTTATGATAATGAAATTATAATTTGTTTGTCCTTTAGACAATATAATAATGAAGGTATCTACATGGCAGTTTGAGATAAGAAAAATATGATAGAGTTAACCATATCATCTTATTACACAGTGGGTAGTTTAGATATTTGTCTAAAGTTATTGTCATAAGAAAAAATGGCTTTAAAATATTTAAAATTACTAAGGTAACTATGGAAGAGTCAAAAATAAAATACCAAGTGGAAAAGTGACAAAGGCAAGAAGTAATAGCTAGTAATGTGAGTAAATCTTAATCTCTTCAAGAGAGGAAGTGATACATAATGTCTAAAATTGTTAATCCAGATAATAGGGATATAATTATTTTCTTCAGAGTTAAGGAGATCACCACCAGAATAGCACAAAATAGGAGTGGCAAAGTGGCTACCTCTGAGAAATGTGATTATGGATATTATAATATTTTATAATATCAAAATTTGCTTTTAGGAAACAGGAGACAATAAAGAGAACAACATTTTATATGAAATTTGTATCCTCAGGGAATGTCAAGAAGTTAATATATCTACAAAAGAATAATAGCTGCTAAAAGATACTTTTCTTGAAAGCTAAAACACTCATAGCCTTCCAAAAACCTTTTTAGTTTTGGTTTTAATATGAGTTATTTAGAAGAGTATTTATTTCAAATTAAGTAGGGTTTATTGCTTTTCTGTCTTTTTTCTATTAACTAGAGTTTTTGTGTGCTCAGAAAACATTTTAAAATACTACTTTTAAAGAATTTTTAGAGATTTTCTTTGTAGCTAAAAATATTTTTGTAACTGTTCCATGGGATTTTAAAAAGAATTTATTCTTTATTGTCAGGTAAGATTTCTAAAACCTAGCTGTTTCAAAATACTGTATAATACTGTAAACTATATTATTTTAGGCTATTTTTAAAGTAGTAAGTTAAAGCTTTGACTCTTGTGCCTTTGTCTATCTCTCTCTTTTCATCTATATATTTCAAACGCATGTTGTTTGCAACATCAAGACCATAACTATTATGTATTTAATCAAAATAAAACTTTTCAGCCATTAATGTTTTCACCTTGAATTTTATTTTGTTGAATATAAATCCTGTCCATTGTACATCCTTTCATTATTATCAATCACTGCATACATTTGCCTAACCCACTATAATTTTTTTTCTTTTTCTTTTCTTTAAAATTTTTTTTTTATTTTAAAGGTGTGGGGTACTATTCAGGGTTAGGTATAAAAATGTTCATTATGCAAGTACCCTTGTTGATGAGGTGTGACCCTTTTCCCCTCGCAGTATCCTACTACTGTCAATCCCACCCCCCACCTCCCTTGGCAGTTTCTTACTACTGCCAATTCCTTTCTTATAATATTAAGATAACTGTTAAAGTTACACTTATGAGTGAGAACATGTTGTACTCAGTTCTTTGTTTCTATAATTGTTTTAAAATAAAAGGATGAGAGAGAAAAGCAAAGAGAATGCTGGCAAAAAATGGCCAAAATCAACTTTTTCGTAATCCTAGCAACTAATCAAAGGCTTTCAACAATCTGAAAATCTTTTATTTGAAAAAAATCACTGAATCTTGACAGAAAGAGTGAGCCTTGTGTTTTAACTTGCATTACCATTCCCCTCTCATAAGCTCCATGATAGCTATAAAAACCAACAGATTCACAACTACAGTAGCTGTGAAAGGAGCCAGCCCAGAAGTCAATGGAGGGGAAATAATGAGATTGGAACTCACCTAGATTCCCAACTCACGTTACTGTTACCACTTGATCTGCATGAAAAGCTCTATTGTCAGGGCTTATCTTTAGTTGACCTGATTTAGAGCTTTTGTGAGAACAGCCATATTCTTAGGTGTGTGTCTAAAACAATCATTGGCAATTGTCTAACATCACAGCTTCTTGAAGTGGAGATACCACTTGGGGCTAATAAGAGACTAAGAACCTTAAAAGGAAAAACTAGGGATGAGAGAACTTTAGAAGGCTTTGAAAAGCTGTACATATTCCTGAAAATCCAGAAGGCCATACGCATGTGCAGGACTGTTAGCATGTACAGGAAATACCTAAAGAGGCCTTAATCTCTCACCCTTGTGGCTGCAAAATCAGAAAGTAAATGTTAAGGCAGAGTTGCAAATTGTCTGATGGAGTGTTGAAGATATGCCTGAACATAAACACGGAGTTCATCAGCAAAGGCTGTGAGACTTATTGGTCCAAGGAATTTAAGGAGCTCTCTGTCCAATCATTAACTGATGACAAAATTAAAAAAGATAGAGACTTAACAGAATTAGTCCAGGAAAGTCACAAATAAACAAAAGGAAAGTTATGAACAAAGAGACACAACAACAAATATCAATAGCAACAGACTCTGAAAGTCTGACTTCCAGAGTTACTACAATATGTTATTTTAAATATCCTATTTTTCAATAGAAATTCTGGATATACAAAGAAATAAGATAGAGGCATGCCCTAAATATGAGAGAATGGGGAGGATAAACAATAAATAGAAACTGTTCCCGAGAAAGGCCACTGAACTAGTAAGACATTGAATTTACTAGTCAAACATTTTAAATCAGCAATTATAAATAGCTTCAAAAACTATAGAAAATCATGAACAATTATCATAATACTACAAGAAAGTGATTGGCTAGTAGTGGGAAACTGCCAGGGGAGGGATGTGGGGTCACACTTCATCAATAAGGATATCTGATCTCAAACCAGGTGAAGTGGGGACCAAAGTGAGGCCCAAACTTTACCTGTACAAAGACTATTTGTATACCTAACCATGAATTGTACCCCACATCTTTAAAATAAATATTTTTTAAAAGAACATCAAATTTTATTTTTCTAGCTTCTTATATCTTCCTCAGTGACTTTTCTAGTTTCCCCTTCCCTCAATCAACTCTTCCAGAACTTTTCACTCTCATGAATCCTTCTCTGAATTTTATAACCCTGGAAACTAAACATAACTCTAAATCTTCTGCAAATAAACCAAAACTACCTTTTTTTATATTAAATAAAAGTATGAAATTAAAAATTGTTGAGTGGCCAATTCACAAATTTTTAGCAGCTGCTATAATTGTTAGCCACTGAAATAGACTTTTCCATCCTATAGGGAAAAAAAGAATTGCCTTAAAGAAAACACAAAATAAGAACATGGGCAATAAACCATCCCTGGATCTCTGGCAATCAATGATAGGTTAAAAAACTATCTTAGATACAAGGATGTTAAACACAGAGCAGTTTCTTTTGCGCAAAGGTCTGCTTCAGGTTAGTTGCAATTCAACTGAGTTTAAACACATAATTATGGAGGTCAGCACAGGCTAGCCCACATGTATATGTAGACTGAATGGCCTGTATCTATCTTGCCAGGCATTCTTGTTCATCTGGATAGCAAAGTGGGTCAATCATAAAGTCCCATCATGGACCAGCCCCTTGTCACTGGCAGCCCTTTTCGGGCACTAAATATTACAGTAAGATTACATAAGCACCAAACCTAATGATGATTATACTCATCATGGCTATCAGAGAGTCAGCTAGTGCTGATCAAAGTATCATAGATATACACAGACAGAGTTAGGACTGTAAGTCAGAATCTGCCCCAGTAAATAGCTGAGATTGGAGTTCAACAAAATAATTCCCGTTTTTTCTAAGTTTTGGAAAATAGTTCTGCATGCTAAGAGTGTTGTTACTCTTATCGACAAAAGATAAGTTATTTAATAATATATCTTTATTTCCTTTTAGGATTCTGTGTTTCAACCCCAACTGGCATAACACCATCTGGTAAGCTGAAAGTCAATCTGGTGCTAACTACTAAAATTGGCAAAGACTTCATAAGTTAAAGGTTCCATTCTCCTGAAAAATTTTCCCACTTCAGACACCAGACACAGATCCAAGTAACCCCCAAGTCACTCACACTGACCAACTGGCTACAAACTTTGGTATCCATGAGCCACTTCATACTTAATAATTTGCTAGAATAACTCACAGAACTAAAGTAACCACTATACTTATAATTACATTTTTGTCATAATGCATACTACTCAGGAGCACCTGAGTGAAAGACACATAGGACAAGGTCTGGGAGCATTCCAAACACTGAGCTTTTTTGCCCTCAACCCGAGAAGTCAGGGTGTGTCTCCCTCCTGCTGCATTAATGGGCTTACTCAATTAGGAAGGTCCACTGAGCATCAGTGTCCAGAGTTTTTATTGGAGTTTCATTAATTCTTTGATCACATGATTAAAATCACTCTCCAACTTTTTTCCCCTTCCCGGAGATCAGTCTAACTAAAAGTTCCAACCCCCTAATCATGATTGACTTGTGGACAGCCTCCATCCTGAAGTTATTTAGGGGTCTACCATGAGTTGCCTCATTAGCATAAACTCAGGAATGATTCAAGGGACTCATAAACAAGAAAGAAACTCTTATTATTCAAGAAATCCTAGAAATTAAGAGGTATCCATCCAGGATCTATGTACAATATCCAGCCAAACTATTATACAACATGGGGCAATTGCACATATTGTAATATAAATGTACCAAAGACAAGGCCTGAATGTTTAAGTGTTGATCAAATAATATATTAGGAAATTTGTGGCATGTTTTTTCTACATCAGAGCTATAGATCAGTGTCAATCCTTAATTAAAGCTGTCAGCTCTTTCAGTTTATTCTGGTTTTAGGACATACCAGATCTTGATCTGAAAACAGAACCACTCCAGGGACATTAGCATCATGTACATGGATCCACATAATCTATGACATTTAGCACTCTTATTTCCCTATTAGAAGTCTATTTCATTGTTTAAAGAATTCCTGATCATTATCCAAAAGGGTTTCCTCCCTAGGTCCTGACAGGATTAAATGTCATTCCTTAATGCATCCCATTTGAAACCACTGTTGCTCTGTAAAAAACACCTCCAAAAGAAGATTGTAGCCATGAAATGCCAATATCATTATCATACAGTCATTGTAATATATGATAATACATGTATGCTTTAAGACACAATAGAAAATGAAGTTATTAAAGGAGGCAGAATTCTGAAATATGTCCTGAAAGTCATGTTGAATTAAATTACAATTTTTTTCTGATATGCTATGGAATTAACAGCCACGTGCTTCCAATCAAAAGCTGGCATAGGAAAATTAATACTTAAGAATAGTAGTCAACCACTGTGTTTTGATCTTTAACTCCTGCCTCCTTCAATGCTTTCTCCTATGACTTCTCTATGTTTATCTTAGCCAAAGATATTTACAAAAAGCTTTAGTTCCTGTTGTTTCAAATTATAATCAATATATACTGAATATCCTTTTAAAAGAGATATACACTATCTCCAGCTACTCGATCTCAGAACTTGAAATGGAAGTATGGTCAGAGGTTAAGGATTGAGCAGAGTGATGGATAAAAATTAAGAAGTGACAATGAGCAGCAAAGCAGACAAAGAAGCCCTTTGTAAGCCCTGTGAGTTGGGAATGTAAAAGAGAAAACTGCCTCCACTTGAGAATACGACAAGGTAGTTAGATTTTGTTTCAGGCCAGAAGAAAGTCAAAAGAACACATTTTTACAACATGAGAATGAAGAGAATCCTGATGATGAGCCAGAAAGTGTTCCAGAGGGCATCATGGAACAGTGTGGGTACAAAAAGAAGGACTAGATCAGGAGTCTGCAAAGCAACATAGGGAAGAGATTCCAGGTGGTAAGAGAAGGCAGGAAATGTTTGTACTTCTGGTGGCAACTCCAATTAACAGGGACATGAAGGATTAGGGATTTGTCCTCATAGTCATGAAGACGAGATAAATAAACACAAGAGAGAGTTGCCCGTGGGATTGTTGGCTACTTCATCGTGATGGAATTTTGGACTACAATTAAATTCTAGAAGCTATACCGTGAGGTGTAACAGCCCATTTTGTTGACAGCTCCCAAATAAATATAATGGCCCTCAAATGTGGGAGAGATGAAAGCAATAGAGTAATGAAAAGACTCAGTCAATGTAATAGAGATGACCAAAGGTTCATATTAATATTTTATGTATCTTCCTTTTATTACAGGCTATCTTTCTAAGTATTCTTGTTATTTAATAATAGAAAAAAGAAAAAAAATTCTTGTTATTTGGCGGTATCAATAATATGGAAGATAAAAAATATAAATATTTTGAATGAACATAGAATTCTTCTACCTGCATGCTTTCCAACTGTGGAACAACAAAGAAGTTAATAAATTCTGTGGACTGGATGAATGTACTATCTAAAAGCTCTATCAATGGTGAATTTTAAAGTCTTGATTAAGAAATATAATTGCAAGTCTTCCCTTAGGAAAAAAAAACACTGAAGTTAGGGGGAAATTATACAGTCAGAATCTCTCATTGTTGAGGGAAATAATAAGGCTCTGGAAATTCCCAGTTCTATTAGAATAAAAAATGTTAAACAACACATACATTATTCAACAGTTGTACCATACAGATCTCCCAAAAAAGTATCCTGTTCCCATGCCCCAGCACTTGTTTTACCATGTTTTACACATGAAAGTTTCTACCCCATAATCAGCTCTTAATCAGTTTTCCAAAACTATGAAAATATGTTTTAGCTCCAATTTTGCATATTTGTCAACCTAGGACAGCTCCTGTGGCTTATGTGTGTATAGGAAGAGGGTCTACATAAACAGCTAAATCATAAAAAGTAAACTGCAGTCTTCATTGTATAACTCTTCTATAGGCATGAAGTCGGGTGTCAAAAACAACTCTTTTGAATTGAATGCATAAGCATTTATATATAAATAAATATTATATGTGTGTATATATATATATATATATATATACACACACACACAAAGAGAGGAGAGAGAGACCACCACAAGTGACTCAAATTTTAATTTCTCCAAAAGTCCTAGTAAGTTGAGCTGTGTTTACCCAGACTCCCATCTCACTACCATTCAACAGCACCATCCAGCAACAGATGAGTCAAATGGGGCTGAGGATGCACTGTATGATAGAGGAACTAGCTTCTCTGCATGCCTTCTCCAGATATACACATTTTCTGCACAAAAAATGTTATAAGGCAAGATTCCCACAACAATTACCTGACCTGCCAATAGTGGGTAGTATTCCTTCCCAGCTCCATGCTCTACTCTTAAACATAGATCCATACCAGGGACTGAAGCAATCAACCTGTACTAGCCCACACCAAAGATCTACACACAACGGAAGAATTTCACCCAAAGCATATAAGAAAAGATGCTACTGAATTTGGCAACAAAGGCTATATACTGTCCAAATGGTGTTTTAATCATTAAAGGTGAGAATTAAAACTAGAAGACAGGTATCTCAGTAAGGAGAATGATAAGCAAGATATGACCTTAACGTGGCAAGTGGCATCAAGATACATACCAAAGAGCAAGGTTCTCATAGTACTACTTTCAAATTACGGCTACAATGTTGAGAAGTTAACTAGCTGCTTCCACAGAGAATTCCTCAAACATCAAATAGGGAAAGTATGGCCTTCTCCCATATCAGGTCCGCCTTGCTGAAGTGACTTTAGTGAGCTGCCCACTGGCAAAGGGAAGAAATTAAGAAACCACTAAGACAGTTAATATACAAAGAAGTCAAAAGGTGCAATTGCAGAAGGTAAGCCTGCAAAAACAATGCCCTAAACACGACTGTAGGCTTATTGGGTAGCTGCTCTAACCAACAGACTTGTGGAGCAGCTTCCAGAACGTGGCCTCTTTTGAGCCAAGTATATAATAACTGACTCTTTAGAAAGTTAAACACTTAAAACATAACATAAGCTTCAGGTATGCAGAAGTAGGAAGGAAAAACAAAATTAGTCAAGAATCATTGACAGACATAGCCTTGCCTTCGGAAATAAGAGAAAGCAAAATGATCTACATATTACCTATGACTATCTGAAATTCTGCTGCTACTATCTAATGGAGATATAAAATAACCCTCTTCCCCGTCAAGAGAGAAATAATTAGATGATGGTGAGCTGCAAAGGTATTATGTTGAAAGTATTGTTTTTATTACTCTAAAAGAAATTAGTGCTGTTCATAGAAAAATTATAAAATTTAGAAAAGAATGAAAAAACGTGTAACACTACCTCCCAGAAGCAGCCACTACTTTGTCATTTCTCCTTTCTATTTTCTATGCATACTTTACATAGTTGATATGCTAGAATATTATACTCTGCATTTTCAGTTATTATACTAATATTTTTCCAACTTACTATATTTTAATGATACTGGACTTGTTACAAAGTATTTCTTTTATTTTAGGTCATATAAAGTACAGTGTATTCTACCATGTAAATATAATAGTAAATTTTTAAAAAATAGTTTATGAGCTCTTACTAGTTAAAATTAGAGGGTTACAGAAGCTAATGAAAGTGAAAATTCTGCATCCAGCAGAGTCAGAAACACCAAACCACACTAAACCCTTTTGCAAGTGGAGAACAATGACACTGTATATAGATGCAGAACTAGGCAGAGCCTCAGGGAGCACTCACCCTTTCCTTTTGTCAATTATTATTTTGGCACGTGCATTTGCAAATGAAAGAAAGCAAAAGAACAAAAACAGTTCTACTGTGATTGCCCCTCCACTCTTCCACAATTTCTGGGTACCTTTGAAGACTATCTTCAAACATCAAGTTTCTCCAACTTTCCTTGACTCTTTGACTTCCAGGAAGACTCAAATTTTCTCCATTTATACTCCCATAGATCTTTGAATAAAACTGTAGTTTATTACATTTATTATATCACCAATTTGCTGTCATTTCTTGACTTCCTCATGAGTCTGTGAACTCCTTAAAGGTAAAAATAGTATCTCATCATTATTTTTTTCTCAGAATCTATCGATGACTGACTAGTATATAGCAGTGATTGTTGAAAAAAATGTATATTTTGAGTAATCACTACTGAATAATTTTAAAGTAAAACACTCTTTTCTGAAAATACAGGAAAGTGATACTGCGCAATTTTTATTAATAAAGATAAATAGATCTAAATCACAAAGTTGCTTTTAAACTATGCTTATGTATGTTCTTTTACAGAATCCTCAGCTAAGTGTTGAAGATTTCATCTCTTGTATTTTTTGAAATATGTTGCAAAAAAATGAATAATATCATTTGTGTTCCCAAAGAATGCAATATATATTATTTTGGTAAGTATACCAACAATTTGGTATTGTGATGGTTAAACCTATAGAGTTAGGAATGGCAGAAGCCACAAGAGGGACACAGGTTTTGAAGTTTAACAGAGGTTTAAAATTTATCTTTAAATCAAGAGTACCAAGGGGTACCAAAAAATCATTCATCCTCTTTTTCAACTGTCAAACACTCATGTCAATAAATTCTAGAGCCTGTTCAAGGAGACAGCAGAGATAACAGAAGACAGCTTAAATGGTTTATCCACAATCATATAACAAATCAGAAAAGATGTGGTAATCTGTGATTATAAAACACTTTTTCATAAGGATTTCAGAAGTTCTGAGATCTATTGGAAAAGCATTTTAATCCTGAGGGGAGGGGGGTATCTTTGCTAAGAGTTAATGAGAAAGATTCCAATATTATTTCATGATGCCTTTTCGATCTTTTTCTTTTTCCAATTTTATTTGTTATTATTTTCAATTTATCTTAAATTTTGAGAAAACAGAAATATTTTTATATATTCTGCCACACATGGTACACACATTTTATAAATGATATCAGAATGTTGGAATATTGAAATTAAAAATATACTCAATATCTATGACATACTGTGCAAGAATACAGAAATTTCCTTACAGACATCAATTTTTTTTTTTTTTTTTTTTTTTTTTGAGTTGGCGTCTCACTCCGTCACCCAGACTGGAGTGCAGTGGCCGCTTCCGGCCACCGCAGCCTCGACCCGCTGGGCTCCGGCGATCCTTCCGCCTCAGCCTTCCGAGTAGCCGG
>CAUYQG010125256.1:0-18047 GCA_963574415.1 Tarsius wallacei | reverse complement strand
CCACGCCCGGCTAATTTTTTGATTTATTGTAGAGATGAGGTCTTGCTTGCCCAGGCGGGTCTCGAACCCGTGGGCTCAGGCAATCCACTCACCTCAGCCTCCCAAAGGTGCGGGATTACAGGCTGAGCCACCGAGCCCGGCGTAAGTCACATTTTTAATTTAAAATTTCCCTAATACAAATATCTAAATGAAGACAAAAGAGTTTTAGGAAAATAATGTATTTAACCTGATGCATTTAAAACCCCATTATTTTAACACGTAAACAGAATTTTTAAAAATTAATAAGATATTCTGCCTTCTTTTTTCACGGTAAGCATTTAAAATTCATTGTGTATTTTATTCTTATAGCACCCTCAGTTTGGACCAGCCACATTTCAAATGCTCACAAGACATAGGTCTACAGTGTAGGTCTACAAGATAATAAAAGCTAACACCTTATTGAGGGTCAGACACAACAGCATCTAAGTGTTTCAGTTATCATTTGTGTACAACAAATCATCCCCAAAACTTGGTTGCTGAACACAGTAATGTATTATTCTTTCATGCCATTCTGTGGATTGACCTGACTCAGTTGAGAGGTTCTTTACTATGCTTGTAACCATATTATACCTGGGGTTGGAGTCATCTTGAAGTTGGGTGGCACAGGATATAATTGCTCTATGGGTTCTTGACTTCAGTGCAGAAAAGAATTTTAGAGAGAGTCCAAAGTATAATTTACGAGAAAGTTTACTAGAGAGGAAAACACATTCAAGAGAGAATGTAGGTACTTTAGAGGAAAGGAAAACTGCTTGTCTTTAACAAGAATCTTTATATAAGTTCAAACAATGATTAAGCAAACTATTTTGTAAACTAAGAGGAGAGGACTGTGGGTATTTGATCATGAGTTCCGATTGCCATTTCTTAACCTTTTAAGGTCAAAAGGACCTTCGAAATAATGAAAGTTGCTGCCTGACAGATTTTGGCTTTTCTTGGAACATCACGTCTCTGTGTTTTGTGTAATTCCTTATTGTTCTTGTGATTTACTGCACTTGTAATTCCACTTTTCAATCCAGAAGGTGGTCAGGTCTGATATGCCAATATGCCAGATATGGTTGTGCCAATAAAAAAGATTCCCGAACGCTTAACTACCCTGCTCCTCGGTTACCTAAATTAGATTTGCCTAAGAAAACTTGCCTAACTATAATCTAAACTATGTGCTATGTTAACTATGCCTGCTTCAATCTGAAGGCCCAGCTGGGAAGGACAAAGATGCTGGCTGCTTCTATCACATGTCTGGAGCCTCTGCCAAGGTGGTTAGCACAGCTGGAACCTTGAATGACACATCTTCTTCTCCCTCTTTGACTTTTTGTTTGGTTAGTTTAGGCTTCCACACAGCAAGGCAGTCTCAGGTTGGCTAAATATGTTAGAGAACCCCTGGATTTCTCAGAGAAAATATCCCAAGATGTCCAGGTGGAAGCTGCAATACTTCTTATGACCTAACCCAAGAAGTCTTTTCTATCAGATTATATTTTTCAAAACATGAGTCCCAGGGTCAGCTCACATTTGAGAACTAATGAGAACATGCACACTGGGAAGCATGGTTCATTGAAAATCTGTCTTTGGAGATTAGCTTCCAAAATGCATAGGGAGTTAAGAATTTAAATTCAGTTAGCCAGACATCAGAAATCGAAGCTATTGTACATTGCCTATTGTTGTAATATCCTACATACCTTTTAATTCCCCAATACAAAGCATTATTTCTGAAACATGACATGGATTCAATGGATGCTTACCAAATGAATTAAATAAATGTATTGATCTATATAATATACCTTAGTCTATAGTTTGTGGGCTCTTAATCAGGAGATCAGTGTAACAACAATTCTTGAGTTTTCAGGAAGTATTTATTATAAGGTGTTATGTCTCTTGAAATCAACAGTTGGGTCTCATTTTTCTTGGAGTCCCCATACTGAGTAACAGAGTATTATTTATTTTATATGAATTTGATAGGTATGCTGATATAAAACAGTACAAAGGGAAATCTAAAACAGGATCCTATAGGCAAAAAAAAAAAAAAAATTGGGGGAATATTGATTCAGGCTTCCAGACAGTTACATAGGAGAGCTTACATTCATGAGAATGGAGTTGAATAGCAATAGAAATTAACAACCATCTTACCTTTTCTACTGTGTAGATGTGTTTTGAAATATATTCTAGCTACATAGCTAGTCCTAACTGGAGAGATACTATAAGACATAAAGATAATAAACTTTATCTCATATAGTTTGTGGTCTGGCACCTGGATTCTCAACACCCATATAATTTGTGTTGCCAAAGGTGCCTCAGCTGAGAACTTTTCTATTCACCTTGCCATAAACTAGAGGGAAATGTGACTTTGTTATTTTCTCCCCAAAATTGATAACACTACCACCTATCCCAAACAACTATCATCATAAGATATTTACAGGCATAAAACATGTGCATATGCCCGATGACTTTACTATAAGGAAAATCTAATAGTGTGTGTGATAGGCACAAATGGCAAAAATATATCAGCTGCCTACGGCAAAGAAGAAAAACTTTACAGAAAAATTCCCATTTTCCTAATGATTATCATTATATCCAGACTGGAGCTTCTCTCGGATGTTCTTTAGACTAATTTCCACACTGGAGTTTCATGCTAGAGCAGTACATGAAATCTTGATTTACTCCCTCTCTCTTTTTAATAGCTGAATTTTTTCATATTGATTTTCAGAAAAGCATTAGCTGATTCACAAAGACAAATTTTTGTGCAGGACCTGAATAACCTTCAGCATGATACAGTGATGTTACTCATCTTCTGATTTCACAGACAGCTTAATGAGCATCACACGAAAGCACAAAATCTTTTCACACAGGGAATTTCCAACAATTTAGAGCAATCACTGTATCTGTGAATATTAGGATCTTCCTCAGGTTGTAGAGAAGCACTGACTTTGCTCTTCTAAGACGTTAGAAATAATGCCTGTCACTTAATGCTTGATACATGCAGGAAGTCACTATTGTTAATTCTTATCATCAGTATCATTACAATCATGTCTTTAACGAAGTTTGGGTTTTTCTCCTGTACAGCCCTAATTTGTTTTAATATAGACATGTGAGTATTTATCGTACTTTCCTTCACAAAGTACTGTCTGTAGGGCAGCACCATGGAATTAGTAAGATGACGATATCCCATAAGCTTTCATTTTCCGAAGTGTGGTTTCAATCACAGTTATTCTTAGTTTGCATTATTGTCTGCAAATGAGCTTCATAGCTAGAGCATACTGGCTTGACATAAGAAAAAAAAATCATAAATGGTTTTTGATGGGTCTTTGCGAAATATAACCAATTATTGATTTGAAATCCTGCTTAGCCACGACAGAATACTTTGTAATCAATTACATTTCGGGGTTTAACCTATAGATAGAAGACATGAAAAAGCTGAGTTAATGACTTTTTCAACTGGCCAAATGATATCCCTGGGGGGCAAAATGTAATCCTCGGGACTGTCAGTAATTTCCAATTGTTGCTGCCACATTTGCAGTTGGGGGCAGAGCTTCCTATTGCTGTGCCAACAAGCTACTTTAGACCATCACTTATGTTTCCGCAATAAAAGACCAATGCAAGCCATTTTTCTGCCTTCCAAATACTACTGATCTTCCTATTTCCATGGTAACCGACTCCTGCTGGCATGATCAAGAAAAAACTGATTTGGGATTTTAATTAATTGCTTAGAAATGGAAATGTAACAGGGACTGGCAGTTCAACTAAGCACATTTTGCAAAGTGAATAAAAATAGAGTTTCTGAAATACTTGAAATTGTTTCAGTGGCTGTAGCACATCTTTTGCTAGACACCTTAATTTATTCCATTCTCCAGAATAAATCTGCCAAATGTACTAAGCCATTTTGTCAACACAAATCATTTTGGCAAATACTTTAATCCCTCTTCTAAACAAAATGCATTGTAATTAAAAAAAATCTAACCCATCGGTGTGAACCCACTGGGTCCCATCTAAAAATACTCCTGAGATATTAGTAGATCATGTTTAAAGGAGCTGTCATCTCCTGTTAGTAAAGGACAGCCTCTGTTCTTGTTGCCTGCTTAGGAATAAATTCCTTGAAACTCACCATAGTAGTGGTTCCTACCTTTTGGAGAAACAAAAGCTTTAAGGTTACTGTTTTTGCACAGAGATTAAAAGCATGGGCTCTGGAGCCAGACTGAATAGATTAAAATCTTAGCGCCTCAATTTACTAGGTATACTACCTAGAGTAATATCTTAACCAATCAACAGTTCAAGTTCCTCATATATAAAATGAGTCACCATTTATAAGTTTGCAGTGAGGATTACGTATGCTACTAGATGGAAAGTTCTACAATGATGCCTAGAGATAGTAAAAGATTTAATAAATATGTCATTGCTAGTTGTATATTTTGTTCTATCTGTATGCAAACTCTATTTTGGATTTCTTATAATAATTGGTTTTAAATGTTCCCTTTAAAACTATAACATATCAATAATTTTTTTTATTACAAGGTACAGTTCTCCTTTTATTTACAGAAATATTAATCCCTGCTCTTAGGTACCCAAAACAATGATATCTAGGGCCAAATAAATGATTATTAAAGATTTCAAAGTAAAAATGTTTGCAATAAAAAAGAGTATTACAATTCCAAGGTGTTTCCAGGATAAGCATCACCCTTTCTTGACTTGCAAGTGTCTTAATTACACAGGCAATAAATTTGTCTAGACACAAAGAAGACAATAACAGTAATTAAATGTTATTTATTGCTTCAATTGATAGGATAACCTGATTGGATGTTCTTGTGCACATAAAATTGCCATAGCTCATACATACATTAATGTTTTTACAACTCCATCTAATTATCACTTATATCAAAGATATCTTGTTCAAAATTAATTCTAGTTGAATATAGACTTCACTACTTATTAACTGAGATCCTTGATCAAAATTTTGAGTATCAGTTATTTCACCTTTACTATCATTATCTTTTTTTTTTTTTTTGAGTTGGAGTCTCACTCCGTCGCCCAGACTGGAGTGCAGTGGCCGCTCCCGGCCACCGCAGCCTCGACCTGCTGGGCTTCGGCGATCCCTCCGCCTCGGCCTTCCAAGTAGCTGGAACTACAGGCGCGCGCTATGACGCCCGGCTCATTTTTGATTTATTGTAGAGATGAGGTCTCGAACCCGTCCACTCACCTCAGCCTTCCAAAGCGCAGGATTACAGGCTGAGCCACCAAGCCCGGCTTACTATCATCATTATTATTAAGCAATAATAAGAATGAACTTATGCGGAGCCAGCCACTGCAGGAAAAATCCCAAGGAGAATAGTGTGTTGTGTTCGCCTTAAAAGGGAACCTGGGTTTCCTTAACTGTGGAAGAAATGTTTACAAATATTACAGGCAACCGAACCAAGGGGAACATGATTAGTAAGTATTAAATGTGACTTAGTTATGGAACTAACCATCACGCAAGTATTGGCTTCATCCTTAAAGCGATCTCTCAGAGTAAATTCCATTCGTCAGTGAGCATGCCCTTGACATCAAAGATCCGGGAAATCCCCTTACTGTACATTCCCACAGCAGCCTGTACTTGCAACTGTGGAACATTCATCACACTTGTAATTGCTTGTCCAACGTGGCTCTTTCTTACTAAATTATCTCCATGAAGCTAGAGACAATATTGTCTAGTTCATTTTTGCATCCTGGACATCATATCTGAAAGAAAATGGGACTGAATAAATTGTATGTAAAATTGAAATTGAAAGATTAACTGGTCTCCAAAGTCTATGTTAGAACATAGTTATGGCTACCCATCATGCAATGTCTTACTAGAAGTTAAGCTGCATGTAGACCAATTTCTAGAATAGAGCTGCTGCAAATTAGGCACTGATAATACTTGGCAAATGATTGAATTAATGAATGAGCATGAGGCATATACAAATAGTATCAATATTACAAGACATAATCTCAGGCTATGAAGGAAGATATTATGCATCACAGCTTAAATAAAAAGCAAATTTCTTCTTTTTTTTCTTTTTTAAAATCAATACTGCACTTACATCCTCTTATTTACAAATATGTGGGTTCAGGACATATGCTAGAGTAGTCTTGGTAACTTGGAAACCATATCATTCTTATGGCTGTCCCCTAAGCAATACTTCTTCCTGTATACAAGATAACAGTAGGGTCAAGCAATTATATTATAGACTTGTCCTGTGACTCTTCTCTTCCACCATGCCAATCAAATTTGTAATTCTCCCTTGCCTTATGTGTGGATATGTCTGTTCCTTTTCAAAAACTACACGTTGTTTTAGATGTGACTGCCAACTACTTCAGCCATGGCACTTTTGTTTTGTTTTGTTTTCTTTTTTATTTCTTGTATATGCCCAAGTTCATGACTAGAGAAGGCGTGGAACATGTAATGGGAGCAAAGACTTTTGCACTAAATGTGATTATTCTATGTTTTCATTTGTCCTTTCAGCTGCATCATTTTTATCATCGCCAGACATTACATCCTCTTTGTCCTGATTGATGGTCCCTAGCTTCCCCAAGGTCAAACATAAAGCTCATTGTACTCATTAATATGGTGTAAATATATAGAATTAAAACACCCTCCGTTGGTTATTAAAAAGTCAAAAGCAACGGATGTTGGCAAGTCTGTGGAGAAAGGGAACACTTCCACACTGTTGGTGGGAATGTAAGTTAGTTTAACCTTGGTGGAAAGCAGTGTGGTGTGGCGACTTCTCAAAGAACTAAAATTTGAGCTACTGTTCAACCCAGCAACTCCTGGGAATAAATCCAGAGGAACACAAATCGCTCCACAAAAAAGACACCTGCACGCTTATGTTTATTGCAGCATTATTCATAATAGCAAAAACATGGAACCAACACAGATGCCCATCATTGGACTGGATAAAGAAGATGTGGTACATATACACCATGGAATACCATGCAGCCATAAAGTTGAACAAGATCAAGTCCTTTGCAGCAACATGGATGAAGTTGGAGATCATCATTCTCACAGAACTATCACAGAAACCATAACCAAAAAATGAATACCGTTATGTTCTCACTCATAAGTGAGCATTAAACACTGGGCACACGGACACAAAGGCAGGAACAACAGATGCAGAACACTGTTAAAAAAGGAATGGAGGGAGGAGAGACAAGTGTTCAAAATTAATTGGGTTCCATTCCACTACTGGGGGAGGGATAGATCACTAGAAGACCAAACCAGACCTTCATACAATATGCTTATGTGACAAATCCTCACATGTACACCATAACTCTACTTAAAATAAAAAAATAAAATAAGATAAAACACCATTCTTGTAGAGAATAGGTACATCTACCCTCTGTGAATATGGTGTTGATCATGCTAGGAATAATAATAGCTAATGTTTATTTAATATGACTATGCATTCTCTCATTTAGTCCCTAAGACTCTACTCATTGTATTCTTCCTTTACACATGAAATAACTAAGGCTTAATGGAGTAACGGGGTTCTCTCAAAGTTTCACGTAGGTCTGGAAATCAAACAATGAGAATAGTTTCAAAGTCCACTCATAACCGCTAGACTATATTGCCAGACACAAATGCTATCTTCCTACCTTCTGCATTTAATTAGATGTTTTTAAGCAAACAGTGATGCTATACAATATGTAATAATGTATTATATATTATTAAATATATTATTGATTAAATATATATTATATATTTTATATAGTACATATAAAGATTGCTGATATTTCCCGAGATCCCAAGCTTGAAAGATTCTAAGTTCCCCCTAACTAAGGAAAGTCACTAAATTTAAGCTTTCACATCATGTAGAAGTTCTCTTGCATAACTTTTGTTATACATGTAACTGTATAACTGTACATTTATTTGGGTAATTGATAATATCTTTCCCCCTTATGTACAATGTAAGTTCTATGAGAGTGGCATATTTTTCATGACATTTCTATCCTAATAAAAACAGTACATTTGACCCATGGTTGGCCTCCAATAAATACTTGTTGGATGAGTAACTAAATGAATGTCTGAATCTACAAGACAGCAAAAGAAGTAGAACCTTGGTTCTTATACCCATTTCTCCTCATAAGAATATTTATCACAATTTGAATTAATTTGCCCTTTCCGCACCCTTTGCAGTGATGAGGAACTGGAATGGGAAATCACAACATAATTTGGGCATTAAGGAATCCATAAACTCTTCCAGATCACAGTAATGATGGGCCTTCTAATCTCCATTTTCCACAAACTTGCTTATTGATACAAGGATAGAGTTCATAAAGTGTATTCTGTTTTCGTTTTTTTTTTTTTTCTTTATTTCAAATTGTATATAAATTTAAGGGACGCAAGTGCAGTTTTTTACACAGATATAATGCATGGTGATGAAGTCTGGGTTTTTAGTATAACTATCACCCAAATAATGTATATTGTACCCATTAAGTTTTATATTAATTGTAAATTTAAATGATAATCTTTAGGATATTTTGAGTTCAATCCAGTTTTAAATACATTTTACCTCTTTCAAATTTTATGAAGGTTGCTACTAGAAAACCTAAAATTACCTATGAGGATTGCATTATGTATCTATTGGACGGCAGTGTTCTAGAGGAAAATCTTTGCGTACTTGGGTTAGGTAAAGACTTCTTAGATACAGCACAAAAAGCACGAGCCACAAAAAATAATAAATTTTTCAAAAGACAGCCAGAGAAAATGAACATCTTGCACTATTAAGAAAATAAAAAAATAAGTAACAGACTGGGAAGAAATGTTTACCAAGTGTATACCAAATAAGGACTTGTATCTAGAATATATAAAAAGTTCTCAAAGTCAGTAGTCAAAAAGCAAACAATCCAATCAAAAAGCGGGCAAAATAATTGAGTTGACACTTTGGAAAAGACAGTATGCTGATGGCAATTAAGAACGTGATGCTTGACATCATTTGTCAACAGGGAAATGTATATTAAAGCGACAATGAAATATCAATATGCAGTCCTTTTTCTCTGCATCCTGGCCAGCATTAGTTGTTGTTTACTAATGATAGCCATTCTTACTGGGGTTAGGTGGTATCTCAACGTGAGGCTGAGGACTTTTTCATGTTTCTGTTGACTGCCCTTGTATCTTCTTTTGAGAAGTGTCTATTCCATATGACCCATTAATTTCCCTATTGGGAATAAACCCAGAGGAACACAAATCATTCTGCAGAAAAGATATCTGCACACACATATTTGTTGCAGCTTTATTTACAATAGCAAAGACATGGAACCAACCATGTTGCCCATCGAAGCTAGACTGAATTAAAAAAATGTGTACATATACACAATGGAATATTATGCAGCCACAAAGAAGGACAAACATATGAACTTCGCAGCAACTTGAATGGATTTAGAGTCGGTCATACTCAGTGATCTATCACAGAAACAAAGAACAGAGTACCATAAGTTCTCACTCATAAGCGGATCTTGAAGAATTATACTATAAGAAAGGGATTGGCAGTAGTGGAAAACTGTCGGGGGGGGGGGTGGGATTGGCAGTTGAGGGAAACTGCTAGGGGAGGGAGGGGCATACCTCATCAACAAGGGTACCTGCATAATCAACATTTGTGTACCTAACCCTGAGTTGTACCCCACATCTTTATAATAAAACAAATTCCTAAAGTAGAAATAGTAAAGCATTTTGAATGCTAAAAAGAATAGAAAATATGATTTCATATGTGAAAGTAATACACAAAGATGGGTGCTGGCCTTTGCAAAACTTGAAATTGAAGAGAATGGATTTTACCTTTTTCCTGTTTTTTAAATAAATGTACTAGGAAAAAACATAAGCTTAATTTCAGAGTATGTTTAAAGAAAAGTAACCCAATGTCAAAGCTCCTACTAATTACCTCTGAATATTCAAAGTGATGTTTATCATGGAAAACCAAAAGTGGGACTATAGTCAATATCTCCCCATGTCTGAAAGTAAGCAAATCCTGGCCAAGTCAACACTTTCTTATTTATCCTTTTCATCTATACCCAGAATGGTGAGCTGCAGTATTTGGAATGGTTGAGGAAGAAAATTGCTTTTGTGCCAGGCTTTATGTATATATGCATGTATATGTACAAGGTATGTGCATATGTGAATATATATATAACATGCACATACATTCATATACATATATATGCATATACGTATATACATTTGTTTTGTTTTGTTTGGGGAGAATGCATTAGGTATCAATTAAAGTATTAAGGTTCATTCAGTGGAGGAAAATAACAAAATTAAAAGGACAAATTTTTTCTTGCCACTCACATTAAAATATTAGAAAAAAGTTTCTCTCTGAGAAATATGTCTGGATGCATTTTAGTTGTTTGATTTTTTTTTTAAGAATTTGACATGATGAAAATGTATTATCTTTTGCTTTTTTCTCAAATTTAATGTGTGCTTTCTCGTACTCAAATGTGGGAAGGAGCATATCACTCCTAATAAGCACACTATAAAGGTTAGGATAATCATTGGAGAGTTAGGTGCAGAGAATTGAGATAAATTAGTTCTGATTGTGAAGAGGAAGTAGGAGGGCACAGAGGGCCAGGGTCTAAGGAGACATCCTGAAGATAGTGAGAACTGGAGGGGGACAGAGCTCTGTGTTTCCTATGAACACAGAATCCAAATTAGAAGAAATAACTTAGCAACCAAAAGAAAACTACCAGTGGTCTGACTGTATCTCTTTTTCTGGCTTCTTCCTCCTAGCCCATTTCCACTGGGCCCTGCAACACTACCCTAGTTGCAGAGAGCATGACAGTTTGGACACCCAGGCATGAACGAACAGGCAGTGCTGATATATTCACAACTGTGGACATTTGCTTTGACAATGATAACTTATCAAATTGCATAAGGTGAGAGGGTTATTGAAAATCATTATTGTTTCTCTTGTAATAAAGACTATCACATTTTGAAGGCAAGAATTTATGCTATTTTTTCACTGAAAATTAAACTGGTATTGTTGAAAACTGGTTACAAATGTTGTAAGCAATAAGATAGAATATTATGGTTTGCAGTAATCTAGAAACAATATATATATATAATATGTGTGAGTGTATATACATATTCATATATATAATATATATATTATAACACACACACATACACACACACACCTTACCCAAAGGGTACAAGGATATGTATTTTTTTTTATTTTTAGACCAGCAATACTTAAAAACAAACTCATTACATGCAAATTCAGAATTGATCTAATGTTTGTTTGTTAAAATAAAATATTGTCTGTTTTAAAATATAGCAAATTAGTATGTAAAAGTTTTGTAGCACCCTAAAATCAGAAAACAAAATTTTTCTTTTTCTTATCTAATATAATTTTTCTTTTTCTTATCTAATTTAATATAATCTAAATCTACAAATTAAATATTTTTGCAAATATATGAAGTGGTTTTGTTTGCTTATTTTTACTGTGTAGCCTTAAATTGATTTCTTTTCTATTGGTCCTTAACTTTTGATCTCATAAGATTTTAAATAGCCAAAGAGAAGAGTTTTAAATGAGACATGCTTGTCTCATTTGACATTCTACTTAGTCAACAATATCTTCCCACAAACCCAAACACACAAGAGTTGGCATTGGACTACAATGACATGGTCTCAAACATTTGTCTCTGATCATCTCTTATCTTTTTTTTCAGTAGCTGAGAGACACGGAAAAATGGCTGAAAGGAATAGCACCAGGGTGACAGAATTCATTCTCTTGGACTTTTTAGCCCATAGAGAGATTGAAATTATTCTCTTCCTGCTCATTTTAGTTGTATGTGCTCTAACTTTGGTAGAAAACTTTGGGATGATTTTCTTAATCTGGTTGGATTCTTGACTTCACACACTCATGTACTGTTTCCTCAGGAATCTGGCCTTTGTAGACCTTTGTTACTTTTCATCAATAGCCCCCAAGTTCCTGGAGACCCTCTTGACCAAGCACAAGTCTATATCTTTCTATGCATGTGCAACACAGCTGGGCTGTTTCCTGACTTTCTTGATTTCAGAGATGTACCTTCTGGCAGTAATGACTTATGATCGCTATGTGGCCATATGCAATCCTCTTCTCTACATGGTAGTCATGTCCCAAAAGATGTGTATGCGGCTTGTATTGGGCCCCTACTTATACAGCTTTTCTGTTGCTTTACTCCACACAGTAGTCACTTTCCAACTGATCTATTGTGGTACCAATATAATCAATCACTTCTATTGTGATGATGTCCCTTTGATGACCCTTGCATGCTCAGACACCAGCCTCAAAGAGATTTTGATTTTCATCTTTGCTGGATTCAACATGATCAGCTCTTTGACTACTGTCCTTATTTCTTACTTATACATTGTGGCTGCCATCTTGAGAATCCAGTCTAAGAAGGAAAGTGCAAAACTTTTTTGACCTGTGCCTCTCATCTGACCTCTGTGACTATATTCTATGGAACTCTGATCTTCATGTATCTGCAGCCAAACTCAAAACATTCCCTTGATACAGACAAAATGGCTTCTGTGTTCTACACAATAGTTATTCCCATGCTAGACCCCATGATCTACAGCTTGAGGAATCAAGAGGCAAAGAAAGCTCTGAGGAAAGTCTGTGAAAAATGGTATGTCCTGCCATGAACAAACTTTAAAAAGGGAATTTCATGACTTGGGACAATGCCACATGCAGATGTATTGTTTTCAAAATTTTTTGCCAAAAAGCATTTATTTTTCTAATTCTTTCTCTGAGTAAAATCCTTTTGTACCTGAGTTTGCTGTTCATAAAATTTGTAATAATATGAACTGTTTAAAGAAGTAGAATTAAAGTTTTTAACAAATTACTACTGTTTGGATATATGGCCCCCAATGCCGCTGATATGGAGGTGCCTATGAAAAATAAGAATTAGTTGTTTTTCAATTTTTTTTCTTTTTAATGTATTTATGGAGGACAGAGGAAGGAGTAAAGAAGTGACTGTCTTGTGTATTCCCATGTAATTTCATGTAATTCTCCATTCTTCAATTGTACTTGAGGTGCTAACAATCATTTCTCAAACTGCCTCTGGCCACCATTGCGTCCACTAGTGGCTACTCCCTAAAATTGCAGTGTGTTGATTCATTTTATGTGCCAATTTGGCTAGATTAAGGAATGCTCAAATGACTGGTGTAGCATATATGGGTGTGTGTGTGTGGGTGTATCTGCAACAGATTAGCATTTTAATAAGTAGTCTAAGTAAAGAAGATAACCCACATAAAACATGCAAGCATCATCTATTGAAGGACAACATAGAACAAAAAGGCAGAAGAAGAATGAATTCTCTCTTGTGTCTTTACATGAGACATCTTTTTTTCTGCCCTTGGACATCAGCTTCTGGTTCTTGGACCTTCGGATTCTGGGATTTACACCACCTCCTTCCTCCCTACTAATGTTCTCAGGCCTTCAACCTCAGACTGGTAGTTACATCATTGGCTGCCCTAGTTCTCAGGCCGTTGGACTCAGAAAGAATTATATTATCTTTTTTTTTTGGTTCTCTAGTTTGCAGAGAAATATCATGAGAGTCTCAGACTCCATAATTGCACAGAGCAGTTCCTATAATAGGTCTCCTCACATGTAGCATTCGGTAGATGATAGATAGATAGATAGATAGATAGATAGATCTATTTTCTATTGATTATATTTCTCTGGAGATTTCTGACACATGATTATTATATCTTTTGAAAAGATGTCATTTTCACATGAAAATATTAGAGACTGATAATTTCTTACCGTAAGTTCATACTCTGTTTCTTTACTCCACTACAAGCAAAAATACAAACATCTCTCTAAATTTCCTAAGAAAAGCAGTGGTATCCAAAGTTTCTTTGATGCTTTGAGAATATGAGGAAATTGCAATGAGTGAGGTCAGAAAAGTGTAGCTTAAAACAAAATGATAAATATGGTTGCTGTCCGAGTTCAAGAATAAAGATCTGTGGAGGGATGGTTGTAAAGCAACATAATCCAAAATCTACTCAACTCTTCAACTGTAATGTAATAAAGTGATTTTCATCCATTCGTTTATTGATGCTTGATGCCTATTATTTATTTGACATTGTGTGATATTCTTGGTGAGCAAACATAAACATATTCTCTGCCTGGTAGTGCTGCTTGCTAGTCTGAAGCAAGAGGTAGATATCAATCAAGTACCTAGAAAAATGCTGAATTTAAAGATGAGCAATTGAGGCTCAGGGAGAGTTAAAGTGTCAGAGAAGGGTGATTAAGGAAGTTAATGTGCAACCAAAGCCAAAATTCCAGTAGTAGAAACTATTAGCCCCAAAGTATTTTGTGGAGTCCTGCAAATGTGGAGGAATTGTATCAGCCACTGAGGAAAATGGAGGCACATGTGAGACAAGACAGTACTGATTTAGGAACAAAATTCCCTGAACCTTTAAAAAAAATAGGAAACACAGTATCTGCCTTGTTTATGTGTGTGTGTGTGTGTGTGTGTGTGTGTGTGTATGTATGTGTGTGTGTGTGCTTCGGTGTGTAGCCCATTAAACTCTGGTGCAAATACCACCTCAGTCTTACTAGTCTTCCAACATGTGTCTATGCCCTGGATTTGGCTTGGACACACATTATTGGTTTTCAATCTGAATGACTCATTGGGAAGAATGGATTATCATCTACCATTTGTCACTCTTAGTGTCAAATATAATTCATTGGTGGCATGATGGTGAAAGAGTGAATGAATGATGGTGAATGAGTGAGTAATCAAAATAAATACAAAACTGACTGTTTTTCTGCTCACAATGACACCCTGCTCTCTTAGACTTTTCCTTCTCCACAGAGGTGGAATGTGACATCTGTCATTGTACTAGTGGCCCTATCCTTCTAAGTACCATATATTGAAGTCATCACTTGACCGAGGATAAGTCAATCTGATGTTTTTTCTGGGAATTTGCAATTGTAATCCTTAATTCTAGTGAGTCATTTAAGGTTAGGTTAAGTGAATTCTGAAATCATGCACTGAGAAACAGAAAACTGGTCTGCAGAAAAAGAAAAAGAAAGAAACTCAGACGAAAGGAACACTTGTCAGTCAGCTCAGAGACTTACAAATAGGGTGCCTATCTGTTCTTATTGTGTCCAAGACCTAAACCCCACTGTGTGTGTGTGTGTGTGTGTGTGTGTGTTTGAGAGAGAAAGAGAGAGAGAGGCAGACCTGGTCCATTATTTGCTCTTAAGTTTCATAACATATTCCTGTAATTAAAAACAAACAAACTTGTCTCATTACTTACTTTTATTCAGCCACTTTGGTTGCTGTGTCTTTAAAATGAAACTTTTTTTATAAGACAAGTGAAAAGGTGAATATATTTTAATTAAATCCATGACTTGAATTATAAGACTGTGTTATTTTTATGATCAATGTACTCTGATAAGTATTTGAATAAATTTAGCAATCCAGGAAATGCTATTATGTTAATAATAGACAAAATGAAGACATGCCAATGGTGTTTGCCATGGTTACATGTAAACTCTTTCTTAGCCTGACGGATGTGGAGCTGGAGGCGAGAGAGAGCCAGAGGCAAGAAGATCACCTGAGTCTAGGAGTTTGAGACCAGCCTGCACAACTTGTTAAGCCCTCATCTCTACAATAAATTGTAAAAAAAAAATTAGCTGGGCATTGTGGTGCATGCCTGTAGTTCCAGTTACTTGGAAGGCTGAAGTGGAAGGATTACCTCATCTGAGCAGGTCGAGGATGTAGTAGCCATGAGTGTGCAACTACACCCCACCCTGGGTGACAGAGTGAGACTCTAACTCAGAAACAGAAACACAAACAACAACAGCAAGCAGAAACAAAACAAAAACAAAAACACTTCTCTCCTACCATGGACTGATTTATCTTTTTATTATCTCTAGCATTCCTGCTTTCATTTCACCAGTAAATTAGCAGACACAGAGATTCAGACACAGGTATGACCAGTAATAAAAATTTATCTGCATTTAAGTGACGGCATCTTACCAAAATAGGAGGAATTTTTCAGTCTTCAAGTCAAATCTAAGTTGTATCCTGTGCTGACTTAGTGACAATGGATGATGTCTCTGACTTCTAATAAATAGACACCTCAAAACCACCTATGAGTGATGGGCAAAGACGCAAAACTAATTTGACATTATTAGCTTCTAAGTGAGTGATGATTCACTTAACACTCAGAAACAAAACAGGTCTGTTTCAGCAAATATTTCCTTGAATGATGTGGGAAGTACACCATATATTTGAGTTCCATCTCAATTGTTTGAACACTACATTAGTAAAATTAACCAATAATGTAAGAACAGAGGCTTTTACAACAAATTTACTTAATTGCAAGCCTCAATTCAACCACATAATAGTTCTAGACTTTGTGGAAATTACTGAACTTTGAAAGAAAAAATAAAGGAAGGTAGATAATACAAAAATCTCATCAGAAGTAGTGCAGACAGAGAGATGGTACCCCACAAATTTGCTGTATATAATCAAACACTGTATATTCTATATGCATATATATTATACTATATACATTAACTTTATATACATATATGAAAGGTTAATGTGTGTGTGTGTTTCTGTGTGTATATATATGTGATTGTGGTGACTTAGCACAGAGTTGTGTTCTCCAGACTTTAGTCTCACATTCTGATTTTTTCCCCACGTTGATATATCACATGGATAGATAGTTAGCTAAGAATATTTTATTCTTAAATTGACTCACAACTCCATTGAAATAAATCTGAAAATTTTATACAGCCACTGCAAATGATAATTCTGAGTCAATTATTATACATAGAAAGTAATATATTTTAAAATACTTAAAATATCAAAATGTCTGTGTTATATAAAACAATTTCTTATTATAGGTCAGTAAACATTGGCCAAAAATTTCTCTATAAAGAATTAGTTACAAGTCTTTAAGAACCACATTAGCTGAAGTTATTTCATGTTATTGTAGAATGGGCATCATGGTTAAATTTAAGTATTAAACTTTTGTGAAGATATTAGTACTATTATATTAAAGTATGTATTTTAAAAGTTATTTTTATATCTGTCTTGTCTACTCCCCAAATCATTATTAAAGCAGAAGTTGGATATTCTAAAATAAATTTCTCTTCAGGTATAAACTCTGAAAAAAATAAGTGAGTATCATTATGGCATTAAAACTCAAGCTTATTATTGGGGCAGGGGAATCCATAAATAGAAGAAAAATGAATCTTGAAGCCATGCCCATCAATCTCTAAAGGTAAGCACTCAAAATAAATACTACTTTGGTTGTTGTTGCTTGTTTTGTAATTCCAATAGTTTGACATTAAATAGCTAAGAAAATTAACAGCACAGAGTTTTCCTAATAAACTGTAAAGTGAGAGCAACTTATAATGACAAAAGACCCATTTTCTTGACCATGAGCAATAATAATTAACCCTGAGATTGGCAATATGATTAGAATTTAAAGAATATTGAATCTTTGATAAGGAATTTTGTGCCCTTTTTACTGGGTAGCTTCCTGGGTTGAGATGAGGTGTTGCAAAACCATGAGTCAGGGAGAAAAAAAAGTTTAAGTAACTTTAAAGAGTTCCCAGAGGAGAAGAACAAATAGTTTATCTTCCACGATGAAACCAGGAAGACTAATAACTGCACAAAGAAACAACAGATCTAACGTAATGCTTCTATAGCAAATCAGTACAAATTGAATGGCTTGAAACAAACAAACAAAAAATGTATTCTTTCACAGGTCTGAAGGCTAGAAATTTAAAATAAATCAGTGTGTTGGCAGGTTATACTGCTTCTAGATATTCTGGGAAAGGATACTTCCTTACCTCTTTCATTTTCTGGTAACCTCTGGGATTTTTTGGCTTGTGGTAGCATAACTCCATTTCTGTTTCTATCATCATAAGGCTTTTGACTGCCAGGCTCGGTGGCTCAGCCTGTAATCCCGTGCCTTTGGGAGGCTGAGGTGAGTGGATTGCCTGAGCCCGCGGGTTCGAGACCCGCCTGGGCAAGCGAGACCTCATCTCTACAATAAA
>CAUYQG010125255.1:0-51836 GCA_963574415.1 Tarsius wallacei | reverse complement strand
ACTCTTTAAAAGTTAGCTGATAGCCGGGCTCGGTGGCTCAGCCTGTAATCCCGCGCTTTGGGAGGCTGAGGTGAGTGGATGGCCTGGGTCCATGGGTTCGAGACCCGCCTGGGCAACTTGGCGAGACCTCATCTCTACAATAAATAAAAAATCAGCCGGGCGTGGCAGCGCGCGCCTGTAGTTCCAGCTACTTGGAAGGCTGAGGCGGAAGGATTGCCGGAGCCCAGCAGGTCGAGGCTGCAGTGGCCAGGAGTGGCCACTGCACTCCAGTCTGAGCGACAGAGTGAGACTCCGACTCAAAAAAAAAGACAAAAAACATTTATAATATTTTAAGCTGAGATAAGGAAAATGATAGAGTGAGTATATATTTAATGCAAGAGAAGTAAAGGATAGACATCTTGAATTCCCATGGGTAGTGGCAATAGATTATCCAGCCAAGCAGCGCAAGAATACAGTGAGAAAAATCTTGTTTAGGGCTTTATCTGAGGAAAGAAGAGGTTTGTTTTCTCAAAGAGGGAAGGAGTATAAGCATTTAATTCATTCAGCCTCTAAAGACAAGAATCGCCAGTATCTTAAAGTCTAGGGTTACTACTAGTCCTGAAAAACAAGCACCAGAATCATACAATCCAGCATTTTTTTGGTCAGCAGAATGACAAATCAGCATTTCTTGGCCAAATTCTTCAACAAATCTTTTAAAATACTTTAGAAAAACCTTTTATGGCTTAGCGCAGTGGCTCATAACTGTAATTCCAGTACTTTGGGAGGCTGAGGTGGGAGGACTGCTTGAGCTCAGGTGTTGACCAGCCTGGGTAATATAGAGAGACCTCACCTCTATCAAAAATAAAAAAAATAGCCAGGCAGAGTGACATGCATTTTGCAGTCTCAGCTGCTCAGGAGGCTGAGGCGGAAGGATTGCCTGAGCCCCAGAGGTAAAGGAAGCTGTTAGCTGTGATCATGTGATCATGCCACTGCACTCCCACCTGAGTAACAGTGTAAGACCCTGACTCCAAAAAAGCTAATTTTACAAACTGAATGTCTATTATGAGGATGGAACAGTGATAGTTTTATTTACAAAACTCACACATAGAGGTCCCCAGAGCTAGAACTAATTCTGGAGAACAAGATTGTCTCAAGGAACTAAAATATGAGACTAACTTTCCTTACAGCTTGCACAAAAAGAATAGAAACAGACAGGTTTCAATTAAAATAGGGAGCATAGATTTTAAAAAGTCATGTAATTTTAGAAATTGAAAATGACCTGCATGAACAGATTGAACTTTGGCAAAACATTAGGAGAGTGCATTGTAAGGGAAAGGATTTGTTGAAGCAAAGACAAAATTGAAAAAACACAGGACATATTTACTTAATTAGTTATGAATTACTAAAGAAGAAATCATACAAGTGCAAGAAGGTTTAACACAAGAAAAGTTAGCAAAATCTGATTGAGCTAAGATAATTAAACACTTTGGAGAAATTTGTATTTTGTTCACTGTATAAATGGAATTAATTAAAGGTTTTAATAAAATAAGCAGAGTATTTCTTCTCTTTTAGAATGCCGGAGGGGCAAAGTAGAGAGTAGCTTAGATGGTTTAAAAAGTGCAAAGGATCAAAAACAAAACATCACTGAAGTAATAAGAGAAAAGAAACAATCGACAAACAAAACAAAACATCTTTGGTCTGTTTATTTAGAAAATAAACAGACCAAAACATTATGGCAATGTCCATATAGCCAAGATCATGCTTTGACTCATTTCTTAAAGTTACCATCACTGGCAATGCTTACTAATAGCCATAGACAAATTAAATAGCTTGTGATCTGCATTAATATTTAAATTCTTGGACATAATTGAGCTAATTATATTGAGATCAAATATTCCAAACTGACAGGCAGCAAAATGAATTGGCATGTGTCATTTCACCTGACTATATTTTCATTTAAAAATAGAAAATCTCAAGAAAATTTGATGGGTTCACATAAAAAGAAAACTGCAGTTCTGTCTTTTCAAAAAACATGAAAATAATAGAAGATGATCTGACCGCACTTGGTTTATGTCTTTCTGTATGTCAACAACTGGCTATTGCCATTAGAAAATACAATGAGCTAAAAATTTTATGACCCTCAAATTCCTGAAATCAGTATAGAATCAATTATCATTTATTATCAGTCTTGCTTTTGTTGTATTCATAGAAAGAAAATATTTCTTTTCTTTTCTTTTCTTTTTTTTTTGAGTTGGAGTCTCACTCTGTCGTCCAGACTGGAGTGCAGTGGCCGCTCCCGGCCACCGCAGTCTTGACCCGCTGGGCTCCGGCGATCCTTCCGCCTCAGCCTTCTGAGTAGCCAGAATTACAGGCATTCGCTACCATGCCCGGCTGATTTTTTAATTTATTGTAGAGATGAGGTCTCGCCAAGTTGCCCAGGCGGGTCTCGAACTCGCGGGCTCAGACAATCCACTCACCTCAGCCTCCCAAAGCGCGGGATTACAGGCTGAGCCACCGAGTCCGGATAAGAAAATATTTTTTAATGATCATGACTCTATCAAATGTCTAAAGGCTAAAGATACATCTAGGGGGACATAAACCGCAAGTAATATTGGTACAAAATTTATTTCAGTACCTAGAACAGTTCCTGGAATGAACTTTCAATAAATATGTATTCAATGAATGAATAAATATTTACATAAATATGTATTGAATTAATGAATAAATTTTCACTGCCTATCGACTTCTAATTAACTGCCTAGTCCAAAGTAGACATTTGAATTTTTGAATCTCTGTCAAGAATACACTGTTTAACTCACTGTAACTAAGTTTATTTATTACCAGTATGGAGAAAACAACCTAATGACTTCATAGGGTCATTGCAAGAACAATGGAATTCAGGAGTTTGTAAAATATGAAGATAACTATTTTCTGCCTTTCACATTCAATAATGCTAATGGTGCTTTCTTTTTGCTCTAGCCCAAAACAATTTATACTAATCGAATGATTATTGACTCAGTGTTGCCAGTCAAACAATAGCAAACATTTACTTTAAAATCACTGCAATGTGAAAAATAAAAAAGCTATGTTGAAAATATGTACTGTATGATCATTTATACACTTGTAAGATAGATGCTGTCAGAAATAACATCAAACACAACATCTGAAACAATTCAGTGGAAGCAAGAAAAATGTGAGTATGTTGACTCAACTATCAGTTTGATCAATTTCTTTTCTACTCTGCCAACCACCCCTTTTTCTACTGGGAATGTGTTTGACTTTTAAACTGTATTTTTGTTTATTGTTTTGTTTTATTTTTCTCTGCTTGAGTCTGCTGTTACAGCAGAAAGAATCTTTCTGCCAAGAAATAATCCTCTTGATTATTTTATTATTCACATCCAGAAACCTTGATTTTAGTACCTCATGAAACCAGATATTTATAGAAATATTCACAACACTTTGATATGGAAATGGAATAGAATAGTGTTAGAAACCAGGAATAAAGAAAAGGGAATTGTAATCAGTGTATTGCTGTAAAAAAAAAAAAAAAGGTAGTGTATTGTTGAGGAAAGCCTGAATATACAAATGGACAATGGCCAGATAATATATAAAAATAGAGTTTTAACCCATCACCTGCAGAAATCTGCCCAGGAAAGCAACCCCTTATCAATGATAAGCACTCAGGAAGCCAGCTTGCTACATCTCACATTTGCAGAAAATCAGACTGCTATCTCTAGTGACAATATAGGAAGTTAAACAGTAATTCTTGTAACAATCAGTCCCAGATAACCAGGTCTTAATTAATACTTGATGGTGTTCCTAATTTTTGTCTTTTCTTTCAACTTAGGAACAACCAAAGAAAATAAAATATGCACCTCTAACAATTACGTAGGATGCCCTATTTCTGGTACTATACCTACGGCTTTCCTATTCCAACAGCCACCAATCAGGACAAACCTAAAGTCCTTCCTTTTCCACTATGAACTTTCCTCATTCTCTGTTTGCCTTTGAGTTTTTAACCACAAGGCAAGTGAAGGTGACTTGACTGACTACTTTGCTATAGAAAGCACAGAATAATACCTTTTCTTTTTCCATTTGGTTTATATTCGTTTTTTCCACATTGAAGATATTAAAGAAAGTTCCTAATTCAATGGGAATTGACACAGAGATAAGGCCAGCACATTTTATTTGATGTAATGTTCAACTATATATGGTGTTCCTTATGAAATTCTTAGTTTTCCATCCACATATGAAAAATGCAAGTGGCCGTCATCTCTCTTCCTCTCTCTTCTACTTATTATCAAAATTTCTTTTGTTTAAGATCTTTCACTTTGCCTCTCCTCCTCATTTTTCACCTTGTATTTTTTCTACCCCTTGCCAGTTTTAATTTTTTTCCAAGATAATATCATTTCAAAATTATATACTAATACCATCATGTCAGTGAAACTCCTACTATAGCAGGATTTAATAACAATGGGAATGCCATAAAATAGAGCATAGGGGTCCTTTTGTGCTAGAATGTTTTCAGGAAAACATAATAAATAAATTTTCTTGTGTTAGAATATTCTATAGACAGAGTCAACCAATGACCTATAATAATAATGTAGTTAATAATTACAAAGCACCTATGATAATACAGGCATTGCTTAAAGCATGTATTAGCCATCTATTACTGAATAACAAATTGCCCCAAACATAGTGGTTTAAAACGATCAATTTTTATTCTATCAAAATTTCTGAGATCACTTGACTTCCAGGTTTTGGCTAGCTTGTGAGGTGGTAGACAAAATAAAGACTAAAAGTGCAGTCATGTGAACACTTGACTAGAGCTGAGGAATCCACTACAAAGAGAACTCACTCACATGGTTAGAAGGCCCTGGTTTCTCACTGGTTTTTGGCAGGACGCTTCATTTTCTTGTCAGGCGGGCCTCTCAAGAAGGTTATTTTAATCTTCTGTGTAACAATTCACATTTGCAAAGCTGTAAAATCAATGTAAATGCCTATCAGCGGACCAGTGGACAGTGAAAATGTGGTATATATGTTTATACCATGAAATACTATTCAGCCACAAAAAATACAGCAATTTGAATGGAATAGAAAATTATTATCCTAAGTGAAGTAATGTAGGAATGGAAAACCAAATACTGCATGTTCTCACTCACAAGTAGGAGTTAGGCTAAGGGTCTGCAAAGGCATATAGAATGGGAAAATGAACATTGGGGGTTCAGAATGGGGAGGATGGGAAGAAGAAAAGGGATGGAAAAAAATATCTATTGGGTACAGTGTGCACTGGTGGAGGTGACAGGTACACTTAAAGTCCAGACTTCTTCACCGCATCCATGTAACCAAAAAAAATTGTATCCCTAAACCTTCTGTGCAAGACATCTGACTTCCTTCAGAATGAGTTATCAGGGGAGAAAACCAAATAGAAAGCTACATGCCTTTGGTGAGCTTATCTCCAAACTCACACTCATCACTTCTGCCTTATTCTGTTTGTTAGAAGTGAGCTAAAATCTAGCACACACTCAAGAGAAGTAAATTTATGATCCACTTTTTGCAGGACATGTCAAAGATCTTGTGGATATATATTAAACCACAGCAAAGTATTTTATATAATGATTAATTCAATCTCTCTTAAGTCTCCATGAAGTAGGCATCACTATGACATTTCAAAGATATAAAAGACAAGGCTCAAAGAGACTAAATAATTTATTTTTGCAGCTAGTGCATTGCAACAGTAAAATTTAGATTTAGGCAGTCTAGTTTGCAAGCCTATACTTTTAATTTTTATGCAAAACTCTTTTTCTGTCTACAATCATCATCTCTGATTTGACAACAGATAACTTCTGAGTTCTGAAAACATCTTCTGATTCCATATCACCTGTGATTTCAGATTCCTGTGCTTCTCTTCTAGTCCTTTCTCCTATCTGCTGGAGCAGCACCCTTCCTTTGACAGCTGGTAATAAGGAGCATTCCTCAGTTGCCTTTCAGAACTCTTTCTGATCTCATAGCTTAATGGGGGACTTAGGTTGCCTAGCCAATAAAATCTTCTGATCCTGTTTCTGTCTCTTCCCTGCATGGAATAGAACTAGGTTATCTCTCTTCTGTGAGACAAGGTTGGATGATCATATTTAGAGGTCCAAGATACTGCAGAGGTTATTGGCTAAAGAACATGATGGGAGAGGCAGGGAAGCTAGTAGTTAAAAATAAATATGATATTTAATTGTAAGCTGCAGTAATACAAGGAACTTTTTAGAACTTCTTTTCTTCCTAATTTGACTTCCTCAATGCTTCTTTTAGAAATATCACATACCAAATACTTTCATCTTGTTTTCACGACTCTGTTTTGGGAGTGCTTTAGGCCCACATTTGTTTTTAAATAATCCTAACACTCTTAAATAATCCTAGCATTGAAAGAGGTTGATGCTCTAAAGAGACACAGGCTCTGAACTCTGTCATCTTAATTCTTAGTGTCCACACCAGCAATGTGTGCTATATCAATGATATTGTGGATTAGTTAGGCAATTATAGATAATATTCCCTAAGTGGGAGAAACATATTTTATAATCTAAAGAGCTGACATAGGGTAATTGAAAATAAAATGGATATGAATATTATTCTAATATAGAAAACCTCTTATATTTAGAAAATTGTTTAAATGTGTACAGAGATACAATATTTTAACATTTTTAAATTCAGCAATGCTTTTATTTCTAAAGTATTTCTGAAATGCTTTGTGTGATATAAGTTGTTTAAACATTCAAGAAACCAATGTAAAAAAGTGTTCTAATACACTGGAAAATCAGAGTAGAAAATCAACCCTATATATTTTGAAAATTATAGGATTAAGTAAAAATCAGTAGAGAAAAATTTTAGACACTACTGATTTGAATATATTTTCTGTTCCTATATACCAAAACATGCATATATCTTTCAAAATTAACTACACTAAGACAAATGCAAATGTAATTTAAATGTATTTGCATTTTCAATTGTGGTGATTTTTATAAGTTTTTCAGTGTCTACTCTATTTTTTGGATAGCAAAATTTATCTTCCCTTTAGTGTCCTCTGTATAACCTTCATGTGGGCTTGATCAGACTTAATTTTTAAAAACCTCAGATGAACTGATTATTCAGTCACTATCACACTCATACTTTTTAGCAGTTTGTCCTATTTTAATTACTGTTATGCCTCTTTTACAGTGCATGGAATAATTTGAACAGTGTGGGCAATCTTTTAAGAAAGCTTAGGACAAGAATTCTTAGTCCATAGAGACTGTGAGGAAAGGCTAGATGGAATTTTCTTTTCTTGTTTTCAAATATACATTTATGAATAACATAGGAATTAAAATCTTTTTAAATTGATATCAAACCAGACATGTATAGTTTCTGTCTCCTAGAACTGTGAAGAATCACAAACCTCACCTGTTTAAATTAATGCATACCATTTCAGTAAAGGCAGTATACCTGGGGTTAAATGTGGCGGGATTGTTTATTTGAGCACCTGAACTCCATGACCTCCCATTGTCCTTGAATTTATTAGTAAATATGAAATGACTGTGATTAAATGAAAGAAATAATGAAGGAACATTGATTCAAGACTGCAAACCTAGGCTGCATCTCTCCTCCTATTTTAACTCCTTAAAAATGTCAGAGAATATTTTTCTTTTAAGAAATATATTAAGAAAAGTGACAGAAAATAAGAAGTACTATCATTGGTGGGCCAATTTTTATGCAAAAGTTCTAAAGGGTATAAAGCAGATGGGATCAAATAAATGGAGTAGAAAATCCATGAAGTATTTTCGGTAGACAACCAAAGTAGGCCTGCTGAGAAGAAGGGAGTGGTTGAGAGAAGCCTGGGGCAATTGACAGAGTGATGAATAAGTGAATTGTCCTGGGCTCTGCTGGGTTTCCAACCACAACCATCTACACCCTCCCCTAGATTCACAGAAATGACTGCAGCAACATCTGCCTTCCTGACAACAATACAGTTGTTAGGAGTATTGGGGTTCAAGAGATGCAAAAAGGTCATAGATGACCAGCATCCCTAGGGACAATAGAAACATCACAGTGAAAGTAAGCTACCACATTTCTTTTTTTTTTTTTTTTTGAGTTAGAGTCTCACTCTGTCGCCCAGACTGGAGTGCAGTGGCCGTTCCCGGCCACCGCAGCCTCGACCTGCTGGGCTCCGGCGATCCTTTCGCCTCAGCCTTCCAAGTAGCTGGAACTACAGGCGCGCGCTACCACGCCCGGCTAATTTTTTTTGATTTATTGTAGAGATGAGGTCTCGCTTGCCCAGGCGGGTCTCGAACCCGCGGGTTCAGGCAATCCACTCACCTCAGCCTCCCAAAGGCGCGGGATTACAGGCTGAGCCACCGAGCCCGGCTTCTACCACATTTCTAAGTGTAGAACATTCCATTCTTACCTCATAGAAAGAGGCTGCCCTAAGCATCAGACGGTTTTCCTATATAAGCCTTTTTTCAATGTTTAGATAGTTTGCAATGAGAACATGATCCATTGCAATTTATGCAATAAAAATGTCTGATTCCTGGAAGCCAGGATGATATATTCTACTACCAATTCCCTTTCTTTCTTTCAGTCTCAAGTTCTCATTCACCAGAGTCTTGTCTTTTCTCATCATCTAAACCATCCCAAACTGAACCTCTTTAAGTCACCAATACTTGAACACACCGCAGGACCTAGTCTGTGGGAAGATGGACCTCTACCATCTAGTTATGCATCTAGTTATGCATCTTAAATTACATTTTACTTCAAGAAGGTTGACCTGTGAAGGAAGATTTAAAAAAAAATATATATATATATATATATCAGCCTGGGGAACCATGTAAGTGCTAAAGAGAGCAGAAAGCCAAAGGTGATTAGAACTTCAGCTTGCAATCAATTTCATTCTGGCATGGGTCTTTAAGTGCTGAACTTTCCATTTCTTCTCACATTCAGTGGCTGGACCTGGCGCATTATATATTTATGTCATAGACTACACAGTGTTCATTTACCCCATTTACCTTCGTGGCTGAGACTCTGCTTAATCTTGGTAATTGATTGAACTGCTTATGTGTCAGGAGGGCTTGAATTGAAACACAGCGACACATGGAAGAAATCCAGTCATTTCCAGAATTTTCAGTAACAGCGGGAGTGCTGTACCTTGAAACACCAACTCAGTCTAACAGTGCTGAGATGCTCCCCTTGATTCGTTTGAAGTCCCTGATGTTGTTTCTATACTCTGCATTCACAGCTTTGTTTTCCTTTGAAACCATATGGCAGCCTCCTTATTTTTCCCATTTTGAAAAATTTCAGAATCAGTGTAATCAGCACACCTATGATGTCCAAAATCAATGTTAGCAACAGAAATATTATTAAACGAAATTTTATGTGAAAGTTCAATATGAAAATATTTAGAAGTAGTAGTTCTCTGGCCAATGGAAGGGTAGAAACACAAGTATCTCTATGCCTTTCTGTCACTCAGTCACTCTGGATAGCTTCATGCATCTCTCAATTTCAAACGAATTGAAGTGTCCCTCTCCTGGTCTCCCCATCTCTGGATAAGGCTATTCAGGGAGGTTCATTGAAGGAATACTAGCTCCTTTTGAGATGTTAAAGTTAAATGACAATTTTAATTGTCATTTATTTAAGTGAATATTTTACATTAAATAATCTCAAGTATAGGCTACAATGTAAAAATGAATTAATAATTTTTATTATTAAACATTATAAAATATTATAAATAGATCCATATCTGCATTTATTAATGTGTTACTATTCCATCAATCCATTAAACAAATATTTTCAAGTGCCTACTTTTATCAGACACTGCTTTAGATTTTATGCCTATGAGACAATGGTATTTATTACATTGGGCCTACAATGGCCTGACATTGAGCAGAGAGTTTACATGCGAACTCTGCTTTGACCATGCCCTTTAAGAGATAAGTATAAGCCGGGCTCGGTGGCTCAGCCTGTAATCCCGCACTTTGAGAGGCTGAGGTGAGTGGATTACCTGAGCCCTCGGGTTCGAGACCCGCCCGGGCAACTTGGCGAGACCGCATCTCTACAATAAATCAAAAAATTAGCCGGGCATGGTAGCACGCACCTGTAGTTCCAGCTACTCTTAAGGCTGAGGCAGAAGGATCGCGCCTGAGCCCAGCAGGTCGAGGCTGCGGTAGCCGGCGCACTCCAGTCTGGGTGACAGAGTGAGACTCCAACTCAAAAAAAAAAACGAATATAGAAGGAGCTTTCTCCATTATGACATACATATACCCTTTACCAAAGAGTTAACATTTGCATCTTTAAAAATAATGACAATGAGTTATTTTCCATCCAAACTTACACAGTAGAATGATGTGGGCTCTTCTGTCTGAGAGTGCCCCTGTCCGGCAGCAGAGAATAGAGGTCAATGGTATTAAGACATAGTCTGCTTAGCAAGGGAAGTCTCAACCCAAGAAGGCTGAGAGCCAAGTAACTAGCTATAATGCATTCTAAATCTAAAACAATGAACCGTACTCTTAATTATGTGCTGCAGTCTAATGAAAAAAGATAGACTTTAGCTGACTCTGCTTTTTGTCACGCACAACTTGGATTTGTAGAATTTGCATTCTTGATACAACCTCTTTATCAGCCTATGACACTTTTTTGTAAGCATTTTTTTGTATGGTTTAAGTTCAGAAATATCATGTCTCTTGAATTAAGAAGGCATATGAATTTACAATTTTTTTTCTTTCTTTACATGGATGTTAATGAACGATTTAGATTATTTATTTTAAAGTCTTTAAGATATATCTTCTGCATGTCTATAGCATCTCTGAAATGTTTTGCAGACTGAAAAGAAAAATAAAGTAAAATCATTTATTTCCATTTTTAGGCAATTGAATTGTTTCATCTTATAGTAGAAATATATAAGATCACAGAAACAAGGAGACATGATGGTTAGAATCTTTCTATTTCTGAATCTGTACATGTGTTTCTTCCATATGACTCTGTCTTATGCTCAACTATGCAATGACATTGTCAGCAGTTATCATTCTGCTTCCTTACTAAGTTGTAGAATTCAGGATCATGAATTCATCTTTGATTACATGCACAGCATCATACTACTGTTGGTTCAAAATTAGCCTAGTGTAGATAAAATGCCAAATGTGTGAGGGTCTTCAATGGTGTTTTTCAAGGTTTAATGCAGAGTGGAATGTGATAGAGAGAAAGGAAGACAGGTTCTCTGGAAATACAGAGGGTAACTACAAATTCAATGTGTTTGCTTCTAGCAGTGAAAGGAGTACTCTTCCATCTAATAAATATTTTGTGTAATAAGCTTTAAATGTACAAAAAAACAGTTCCACTGATAAGGTTGACAACAACAACAATAATAGCCACAAAGCATGATTAATAAGGAATGATCAGTTTAGAATGTTACATCTCCTTGTTGAGATTAAGGTACATACTGTGAATTTATATTAAAGGCACTGTTGGGAATATTTCCATCAGAATGCTTTAACCTTGGGATCAGGTTTGAAGGAGTATCAGATATAAGGTGACATGAACAACAAAAACTAACTCCACATAGGCCTAGCTTGAAAGCTCAATAGAACCATAAAGAAAAGCACAGCTGGCATGGTGGTATTATAAAATCACAAAGAAAAATATCCATCTTCCTGACTCCTTGCCTCCTTCACTCTAGAGCTTTTCTCATCTCCTGTTATAAAGATTAAGCACATACCTCCCACCTCCTCATTTCTCCCTGTGTGTTGTTTTCTGACCATTCAAAGAATCCTGTCATCAGTCTGAATTATTTCAAAATACCTGGCTACAAAATTAAATCCATTTCATTTACATTCCTTCATTAATTCCTATTTCTTCAGCACAACCAAATCTCATGCAGTCCTCTGAGAAAAGAAATATTAACCAATAAACTGACCTTAAAGTTGTTACACAGAAAAACCAGCTTGAGTAATTCCATTTCTTACAAAAGACATTTGTTAGTTCTCCATTTCCAAAACTGTGTAGGACAATGTCCCTGCCTTTGAGGGATTAGTATCTTAATTTCACATATGATGTGTGTTTGAACTTTATAAAAGAAAAAAATGTATCTGTAAGTTGTGGAATGGCTGAGAATATTAGCAGAATAAAGAAATGGATTGGATTTTAGGGAAGGATATCTTTCAAACAACAGTAAAATCATACCTCAGAACAATAGTAGTCCTGGGACGGGTAGGTGGAAGGGTAGACCTGATATTACCTTGTGGGGAGAAAAAAGTCACTTTCATCTAGTTATTCATACCTCCAATATGTTTTCCCAAATATAGTTTGAGGTTCATTGTTTATTTTTATTTTGACATATGTAGAGAACTCTATGCATTGAAAGTCTCAATGCTAGTCACCAAGAGGGAAACACAGGTAATGATGACTTAACTACATAGGAAAAAAGTCAGAGTTAAAAGGGTAGACAGTTCCAAAGACTATCTTTTCTGGCCTTCCAAAACCACCTAATGGGGGAATCTAACAGCTAAAAACAATGTATTCAAAGACCCAGTTTCTCTATCCTCCTGGCTAATACAACTGTTAACTCAGGCGCTGCTCCCCAGTGCAATTTTGGATGTCTTGCACCCAGAAGATTCCCAGAATGTTCTCAGACACAGAGCAGCATTCTCTACTCTAGCCCAGATCCAGTGATCTCTTTCCCAGGGGCTCTTTGATTCACTGGCACAATATGGCTCTAAGTTGTCCTAGATTTTTCTCTTACCAAGTATATTTAAATAAAAAAGAGTGACTTGAAGACGATGAGCTAGGAAAGAAGTATTGGCCTCTGGAACCTAAAGTATGAACTAAATTGAATTCTGCTCTTCAACAAAATATGCTCAGGCTCTCTAGTTTGTAGTGTAACATTTCATAGAACAATGACAACTGCCTAAAACTTGACGGGAGAGAGAATGAAAGAAACGGAGACAGAGGAAATGAGAGAGAGAGGGAAGAGAGGGAGAGAGGGAGACAGAGAGAGAGAAACTCTTATTGACAGTCATAAAAATATAATTTTGACTCACATGTATGATAACACCCAAGAGTTAAGACTTTTTCCAGAGGAGTTCTTCATTTTTTTAATTAATTAATTGACCTATTTTAAGGTCTCCATGATTGTATTTGCTTCTGGTTAACTACTTGAGGGAAGTTGCATGCATTCTCTCAGCCTAGTTATACGAGAAGGAATAGAGGAGGTAGCAAATTAAGGGAAGCTACTGCATAGGAAATGTTAGTACACGTTCATACAAACTGTTTTGGGAGATAATTTTGCAAGATTCAAATTGCAAAGGCTCAAATATACATGGTCAGAATTATGTAAAAGCCATCTGTGCTTTAGTTAAACTATCTAATTATATTTCGTTAGACTTACTATTGACCCAAATGCTGCTATACTGTCATGTGTAACTTACTATTTTTATGAATATATTTCTGCATTCAAGGCAATTACTATCTTTACCAAAACTTATGAGGGAGATACAAGGACAGAAGGAAAAGCTATCTTCCCTACCTTAAGTTTTACAGACACAGAGATAGTAGACATTGGCTTATGTGAATCATCATGTTTTCAAGAATTTGCCTTCAGTCTCCTGACATTTCTTCTGCCTAATTTAAATACATTGCTTACCTATTTCAAAAATGAAGCAATGAGTAGAAATGCTAATTCTGAACTCTCTCTTTTCCTCAGTGATAGTCAGCCCTTTTTTGGGAATAATACTTTTATTTCAGTGAGTGGATGGGTCTTAACAGACGTCTTATTAAATCGCTTAACAACCTGTGACAAAAATACAAGATACTATTGTTATTTTCAATTTCCAGAAGGAAAATGAGAGATAGAGTTTGGTTATATTTATAGGAGTACGAAGCAGATGACAATTAAGCTGGCTGACTGTGTAGACTCCATTCTCTACCCGTTGCCCACACTCCTGACCTTCTTGAGTTTGTCTTTGCAATATACCATAAACCTTCATGTTGAAACCATACAGATTGCTTCTGTATTGCCAGACAAGAATTTACTTAGCAAACACTTTGTGCCTTAAAATTTGAGATTATTCTCTGGTTTATAATTTACTCCATTGACGATTTCCTGTCTGGATTCCAAAGATGGGCAACAACAAAAACTCCTGGATCAAAATAAGTCAGATTCTATATCTTCTGGTAATTTAACACGTGAGCAAAAATACGCATTCATTAAAATTACATTGATAATGACTCATAAAATGATAGCACCCCAGACAGAAAAAATGTAAACATGCTTATGCAGCTAAGTACTTGGGGACCCCCTGGTTTGTAGGCTTCCTGAAGCTGTGTTGTGTAACTCTTCTTCCATCCTATAATCTACCATAATCTCCACTGACCATTGTTCCCATATAACCAAAGGGAAGCTATAATTCAATATAGTTTGTGACTCTCTTTTTATAAAAACTATTCTATATAGTCTCACTTTAAGTAAAGTTTTTTAAAAAGTCCTCTGATCAAATAATGATCTTACCAAATTATATCGCCTCTATCTTCAGAAAACTTTCTCAGATGCATGTTTCTTAGTGTTCCCACATAGCTGGAACTTCTTCCACTAAGTTAAAAATATCTGTCTTCTATCTAAGCGGGCATGCACTCAAAAGCTCCTGTTTCACAATGTCCATTTTGGTTTGAAACTATCCATTTATTTGCTGATTTGTCAGCCAAATTAAATATTAAATAAATAGATGTCATATGCCCACAAAATTTAAATACTACACAATTTCAATTTAAAAAATTATTTTAAATGTTTAACTGTTACTAATTTAAAAATTAATTTTCTAACAGAAAAAAAGAGGGATAAAGTAAATTGTTTTTTAAAATGCTTAGGAACATCATTGGGTAATAAAAAAAAGCCAAGATCATGAGTTAAATAATCTTGATTCATTCATTATGTAAATCTCTCACTAGCTATTGCCATTGATGTCACTTCTCTAGAACATACACAGGTTTCTATAAAAAAAAAAAAAAGAAGAAGAAAAGAAGAGAAAGATATGAAGTTCTGGATTAACTCTAAGTGTTTCTGGCCATAGCATCCCTATGAGTTTTGAAAGACTACAAAAATGCATATGAATCTAACTGTTGTATTTACCATAGTGAGAAAAATAATGTTGATAAATATTTTTTAACATGCAGCTATTATAATCATTATATATTATTGTTACTATTCTACTATTTTCAGTGACAAGAAATTTAAATTATAATGCTTATACACAATATCAGTTACTTTAAATGATTAATTGAAGAAGATGCAATTGATATTATACATGTAAAAAAAGATAAAGGCAAAAAATTACATGTTCATACTACACATATATAAATAGCAGCTAGATGAATAGACATGAGACGTTACTATCATTAATATTTTTAGAGATGTTCCTACAATGTTATTATTTGTCTAATCTATTCTATTTGGATAGAAGTGAGCAAAATTAGTGGATATACTAAAATTAATTTTGTTGCAATGTGGATTTTGGAAGAAGTTTTGAAATCAGTCAGATTGAACTCAAATCCAGGCTTTGCAGCTAGCTAGTATTCTTAGACTCAATTTTCTTATTTGTAAAAGAGAAGATAACAGCCATGTCATAGTGTTGTAAGGATTAAATAAAATAAGTACTTATGGAGTACATTACAAGTTCAATGTTATTTATTATCATTTTTGATCACATGGAAAATTCCCCCATAGCTTCCAGTTTGTGGGGAAGGGGGTGAGAGTTTTAGCACACTAGAGGAAAGACACTTAAATATTCCAGGTATGGCTAACTATATCCAAATGACCTTATGTTTGACATATTATTTTAAAAGGATTAACACAAAATAATGCGTTGCAAGTTGCCCTGAGGTCAGTAAGAAGAATTTTCCTAGAAAATTTGACTAAAATACAAATGATGAAGTTGTATATATTTTAAAAACTGCTACACTAAAGTATGAACTGTCATAAATAACTTAAGTTGCCTAAGAATATCTGTGATTATCCCATTTGTTAAGCAGCAACATTATTACTTTCATAATAAAATATTTATATGACAAAGAATTCATTGTAATAATTAGTAGAAAAATATAAAATATTCATTTTGTTTTCATTGTCCTTTTGAAAGGAAGAAACATTGTAGGGAGAAGAATATATGATTAATATTTAAATGATAAAATATATTATTTTTATTGAAATCAATTTGTATTAAAGAGCTATTCTAAATGCAATTTTGGCTTTAGTAATATTTAAAATATTTTAATAAAATATTATAGTTATGTTTCAGTTTGTCTGTCTTTGTGTATCTCCTTTCTACTTTAGTACACATCTGTGATGCAGAGCATTACCGAATACTCGTATCAAAACAAAAGAAAGAGAAATTATTACCTCTCAATGCTTGTGAACATGTAAAGGTCCTTGCATAACTTCTAGTTTCCAACATTCAGCTGCATGGGTCAGGATACGCACTGACTTGTGAACTAATTGTTCTTGTAGAATACAAAAAAGAGAAGAAACATCAGTTTATTTGGAGAGATACTGACCAATATTTCTCTTAAGTACTTTTGCCAGTACACCATTTCAGTTACAACAGAAAAGAAGCAGCAAGTTTTCTTTAAAAAAAAAATTGAAAATAGCAAGCTATATCTCACAATTGCTTTTCTAATACAAAAAAAGGAAAGAATACACAACCATTACCACATTGGTTAATATAGATTTAAAGTTTTCAGAAAATTGTGGATTTTTAACAGCTAACAAGCTATAGTTGAATGCATATTTTGTACAGATTGTAAGATATCATGATTGCTATAAAATTTGAGAAAGACAAAATAGAAAAGTGAATTTCAGCTTTAAGACTTTGCACTTTAAAGTCAAAACTTTATTAATGTTGCTAACAGCATCTGACTTTATATCATGTATATACACTCATGTTTACCTATGTTCCATAGACTCATTGTATAACCTTAAATGAGTTGTTAATTTTCCTAATGTCAGAGTCTTCATCTGTAAAACAGTGATGATGATAATAGAGATACATATCTCATGGTATTATCATGAGGAGTTAGTAAAATTATGTACAGGGTTTAGCATATGACCTGGCAGATATCAAATGTTCAATAAAATGTAAGTTTTTCTTGATAAAATCCTAACAGTTGTCTTATAGCATAGATCTCCAAACAGACACTATACAGTATAAATGGCTATTTTTTTTCCTGATGAGCATAGTATGTTTCATACCCACAATACAAAATGGAAAAAATGAAAGGGCATCACCACATACTTAAATACATTATATCTGTAGTGGAAATGTTTTTCTTTAATTTTATAAAAGCTTTCATTAGTGCTCTATGATGACATATACCCTTCAAAACATCCTTTTTTTCCCATTACTATTAATTATGTTTCATTACACTTCTAGGGAATATTTGCAAGGAAAAGCTAACTCATGATTTAAATGAATGGCAGACACTTTTCTTCTATATACATTGCTTGATAACAGGAAGCTGCCTACACTGGATGTTTTAAAGATTTTTTTGGAGTAGGACAGAAACCTATAATTTATTTTCCACCAGCCTTTCCACAAGCCTGACAGAATATTTAATTATGTCAGTAGCCACAGATATCACCATCATATGATACTATCTTTTTATTCAGTAGTGAAGTCCACAAGTCTTGGTTCCCCCGGCCTTCAAGTTTTTGAATTCAAAGTTGCCAAAATTTTGGCTCAATAGGAATGTACTTAGAGCTTTTTGTATAAGATTGGGACTTTTTTCTTTCTTTAGAAGAACTCTGCTATGGTTTGAATGTGTCACCTCCAAAACTCATGTTGAAATTTACTCCTTATTGTGATGGCGTTAAGCAGTGAGACCTTTGGGAAAGTGTAAGGCATAAGGGCTTCACCCTCACATGTGTTTTGCTCCTTATAAAAGAGCTGAAGCAAACTAGATTAAGCATTTTTTTTTTCTCTTCTGCCTTCTGCCATGGGAGGGGGTACTCACAGCAAGAAGACCCTTATAAAGACTCAAAACCTGCTGGTACCTTGATCATGGATGTTCCAGTCTCCAGAACTGCAAGAATACTTTTCTGTTATTTGTAAATTACTCAGTCTCAGGTATTATGTTATAGCAAACAAATGGACTAAGATGAACCTTAAGAGTAAAGGAAAAATAAAATGTCTTTGATTTACCTCACAATTAAAAGAGCATACATTCAATTCTATGTCATGCATATGGGCATGTTCTCTGTCTGTCTCTTTTACACACATATACTATATTTTATTTATCACACTAGTTAGAACTTAGCTATTTTTGTTTCTGTGTAATTTCTTTGCTTCCTAGCTTTTCTGCTTGTTAACTTGTTTTTAATACTTTCCAAAACATGACAACTATAAAAAAGTTGGTATGGGGTTTGATATTATTTTAATATATTTCCTCATTGAGTGACTCACATTAAAACATTGAATTGATATTCAGTTCAAAACCATAATCGCCATATTTAAATGCCTTTATAATTAACTATGAACATTTGCCAATTAATCTCCTAAATGTTTCCAATCAATTAATTCTCCAACACTTGAAGAGAACTGCATAGAGAACACATTCTGTATTCGATGTTCATGTGTCTTATCTATGTACAGTACCAAAAGAATAAATTATTTGATATTGAAATATTTATCCTTATTGTTCATAAAGTTTTTATTGTAATCCTATCCTTTTGATTAGAGATTAGAAGGTTAAAACTTGGCATACTGTAAAGTGAGAAACGCTTGGGGATTACTGTTTTTCAGTTTCAAGTAATACATAGACAGAATTCAAATTTTTCAAAAAGCACAATGTGAAAAAAATCTGTAATCAGTCAACTTCAGTGTATATATATTTTTACTTTGGATTTTTTTTTTGCTTGTTTATTTTGAAGGTTATATTAGAACATTCACTATTTGGTGAGAAAAGCAGATGTGTTACTCCTATTAAATGTAGTCATTACAAATAACATGTATTACATTTCTTTGTGGAAAAATTAATCTCATCCTAAGTTAAAAAGAGTAGACTTTTGCTTTGTTGTGTTTTCTGTCTGTACCACATTCCACAGACTTCCTTAGTCACAACTAGATGTTTATTTAAAGTTTATTTTAGAGTTAAAAATAATAATGCGATTAGTGACAAAAAAAAAATAAAAACATGCAGTAGTAAAATACAACGGTGGATAAGCATAAAAAGAAACATGAATTCAAAGTCAAATTTCTTGTTTATAAGGATTTTCTCTCACTAACTAGATAGATGCATGATTATAATATGAGCTTCCCTTTCTGCTTTGTGATTTTTTTAACTAACCACTGTTGTCTTACTAGGAAAATACTTCTAGTTAAGATAATCTCCCACTAGGTGCACAGAGATCATGACAATATAAACAATAACCACACACAGGTGAGGATGGTACATACTCTTAAAGCCCAGACCAAAATTATGTGTATCCCCCCAAAGTATTGAAATTAACAAAACAAAAAACAAAATTAAAAAACAATAACAACAATAATAAAACGCTTATTGCTGACACTGTTTCAAGTTATCATTATCTTATTTAAATCTAATTACAGGTTTGACCTTATTATTAATTTCACTTTATAGGTGAGGAAACTGAGACCTAAAGAATTTCTAAATGGATCAAGACCACACAACTAAAAAAAGAAGGAATCAGGACTTTAGACTGGAGTTACCTGATTCTATCCCCAAGAACTATACCATTCACCGTATTACTTTAGTTACTATCTAAAATTTCAGTTTTTCTGAGTGATAATTAACAGCATATTATTCATTCAACTATTCTTTTTGGCATCAACATTAAATTTATTTATTTAACGTATATGTTCCAAAATTTTTAATGACATTGTAATATGATATGCATTAAAATTTGAAAAAAAATTTCGGGAAATACAAATACCTAATTACAGCCTGTCCAAACAATTCCTCATCAATGATATTCTAATGTTTCAGTGACTGTCCTTTCTGTGGATTAGATCTAACTTCACCCAAACATTGCAGTTTAAGAGCTTACTAGGAATCTGGGAAGTTATTAAACTACTATTTTAGTAGTTTAATTTAAAGGCAGTTTATCTTTACAATTGCAATTCTTAACACAATAACAATAGTTATGTTATAAAAAGAAGAAATATTTGATACCTTTCTACCAATTCCTAAATTCTTTGTAAGTTTACCATTTCCCCCCTTAGAGAAAAATCAAGTCTATATGCTGGAATGAATGTTAGCTAAGTAGAATCTTATGTTTGAAGTTCATCAGTAAAAAAAAAGTTTATTTATTTATTTATTTTAGCAAATATAATTTGCTCTAAGCAGTTCACAATTTGGTCACCCTAATCTCTTCCGTTTAGATAACTAAATATTAATTATATATTATTTTCAATAGATAAATGCTGGACTTATAGTTTCTTAGCTGTTCTTTTGACATTAATGACCTAAACAAACTGTGTAATAAATTCGTAATAAATCATGTATTCTTTCTTTGTTTCAGAAGTTACAAAATGGAAATATCTCACATCAGAACTTTTTGCTGTAAGGATAAAAATATATGCAAAAAGAATTATTAAAGTATTGATCACATTTATAAATGCAATATATTGGATACCAGTGAACTTTATCTGTAACAGGTCAGTTAATAAGAATTTTAGACTTTGTGTACCAGATGGTCTCTTTCACAATTCAACTCTGCCACTGTATTATAAAAATAGTCATAAACAATATGTAAACAAATAAATGTGGTTGTGTTCCAACAAAAACTTTTTAAAAAGCCTGAAAGCTCTGAATTATATTATCATCTTATATAGTAATTTTAAATTATTTTTTTCTATTTATCAATAGTAAATACTGTGATTTGAATAGTAGTTAGGCAGGATAGAAATTTGTTCAGATACTGAGCACGGAGTAAGACTGACCTCTACACAGTTTTGTACTGCTTCTTCTGTCTAAATGCTTCCTTATATTTGTTACTCTCTATAGCCCAGCTAACTGACTTGCTAGTCTCCCAACTTCTGGAATGCTTCTTTGCCCTCTTGCCCTTGATTTTCTTCCTTATACTTAGGCTCATCTTTATGGATTGACATCATTTCCACTTTTCAATTACTCTATCAAAATATACATCCCTTAGAAAGCATTTTCTGATTCTTTTAACATATTCCTCCTGCTGAATACCCTGGAGATTTTGCATCACTCACATATATATATTAGTATCCCTTTGTCTATGTTTCTTCCCACTCCCACAGCAGTCTGAATTGTTCAAGGCTAACTAATCTGTGTTGTTCAATTTTGGCTAGCCACCAGAACAAAAATATGGAGACAAGGAGTAGTATGTCTATTGAATTGAATTAAATATCTTCAGTACAAACCAAAATAAATGAGTAAGCTTGTACACCAAGAAAACCAACAAATGTTTAAGCATAGTGCTACCAAGGCCTGGATAACCCATGACTTATAAATGTATCCAATCTTTTAAATTAACCATATTGCCATCAACTTAGACCAATGTCATGCTGATAGTATCTGTCTTGACCAAAACCTTTATGCATTTTTGCCTATTGTTTATAGTGGCTATGACAAAGTGTTAATTTTTTGGAAAATAATACTATTCAGTTACCAGTAGGGTTTTCTGAGCTACTAAATATATAAATACCTCATAACATATCAGAGCACTGACTTCTATCTCTACAATAACCTTTTAACTAGTTATCTACTTGCAAATACTTTACAGATTTTGAAACTATGTTATTATCTACTTTTTCAACTTATGCTTTATGAGTTGGAGAGCTTCAACTTCATGCAAATGTTTTGCATATAGCAGTATCTATGTTGTCATATTGCACTGATATTTTTAAAATCCTAAATGTGATCTTTGCATCCATGACCGTCACAGAAAGCTTATATAGTAGACATTAGTGCTGCTCGTCAAATGTTTTCCATTCTCTAGCTTTCTTGACTCAAAATAAGAATTCAAAGTCTGCCTCATTTGAGGGTGGGCAGGACCATGTGACTGTCTCTAGGCAAAGACTTGTGAGAATAAGTGAAACATGTCACTCCCCAGATAAACATTTAAGCCAATGAAAGTTTCTCAAGTTCTGATTTCCCTCATGCACAATGACTAGTAACATTCAAAGTGTTTGCCCTCTGACAGTCTTGTTCTCTAAGTGACCAGAGTTGTTCACATAAGATGGATATGTAGGATGAGAAAAATGTAAATATTTATTGTTCAAACCAACAAGACTTGGGATTGATTGTTACCACAGCATTATTTGGTCTTTTCTGAATGATGCAGAGATCATCATGATGCAGAATGATGCAGAAGAAGGCTGTTGCTGTAAGAAAACAAACAAACCAAATCTTGTGAGCAGTATCTTAAGATGGGTCATTTGAGGGAAAAAAACTGAAGACTGTCTATCTATATCATGCAATGGGAAAACTTTTGTTTCAATAATCACTTGAGATAATCTGGAATTCAGATACATAGTTAAGGATTTTATATTGCTTAGAATGGAGGTTATATCAGAATAATGGCAGTCAATGTTGGATTATATTAGTCGTGCTTGGCAAGCTATTATAATTAATAACTAATCCAGTAAATAAATATGTGTTAAAAGCAGGGATAAAAGATAATTTAAAAAAGGAAAAGTTTCTGAGTTGCTTCTCTGCTCTAAGGAAATGAAGATTACAATGAGAAATGTAAGCAAATATATGAATTGAAGTTTATCTTGGAGAAGGATTATAAATCAAATGAAGGACCATTATGCTGATTGTTAAAAACTTCTGAAAGAATTAATGGTTCCCAGAAAACCTCCATGGTTGACAAAATTGTTCAAGTAATGGTCTCATGGTGTAATGTGCTCGCTAAAGTTTGATAAGCTTAAGTTATCTGTGATTAAGAATAGGTATTCCTCAAACAGAACTATACTTAGTTATTGGCATATAAAACTGACTGAATGCAGATTGTTAAGAAGCTGAGTAAGTTATTGGGAGAGTTATACTGCCAAATAATCACAACCTAGACTAAAGAGAGTAACTGTTCATTTAAAATGACTTTCTCTGGAAAGCAATATGGTTGAGCATATTACTCAAAGCTCAAGAGTAATATAGTCTTCAGATATGAATTTCAGACCAGGACAAGAAGGATAACAAAGAGGATAAGCTCTCTGAGTGAAAGGCAAAGAACAACAAAGACCACTAGACTAAGGGTCTCATCTTACAGAACAGATTCAGAGAATACTTAAGGAACATTTCTCACCAGTGGGATAGGGGTACATCAAAATTTTTCCCAGTAGTTATTTCAGAATTGCTATAGATTACTATATATATGTCTTACATCTTTCCCTTTCTAAATGTGAGTATTAATTGCAGTTTTAGAATATCTGTTACAGTATTATACATTACGTTATAGGGGAAGATAAATCAAATCTGTCAAAAACATGCTTGCACTGATAAAGAACTTTGAAAAAGTCTTGGGGTACAAAATAAATTTGCAAAAGACAGTTGCATTCTTATACACCAACAACAAGCAGTAAGAGAACCAAATAAAAAACAAAATCCCAACCACAATAGGCACAAGAAAAATGAAATACCTCAGCATCTTCCTAATCAGAGAAAGACCTTTACAGTGAGAACTACAAAACACTACCTCAAAGAAATCCAAGAAGACAAAAACCAATGGAAAAATATTCCATGCACATGGATAGGAAGAATCAACATTGTTAAGCTGTCCATCCTACCCAATGCAATCTACAGATTTAACATAATACCCATTAAATAACCAACACCATTCTTCTCAGACCTGGAAATAACAATACAGAAATTCATATGGAAACATAAATAACCACAATAGCCAAAATGATCCTTAGCAAAAGAAACAAAGCAGGAAGTATCACACTTTCAGACTTCAAACTTTACTATAAGACTATAATAATCAAAACAACCTGGTATTGGTACAAAAACAGGCATATGGACCAATGGAACAGGATAGAGATTCCGGAAGCAAAGCCTCAATTTCTCAATCAACTCATGTTTGACAAAGCCTCCAGCTTAGCATCTTTTGTTTTGTGTTTTGGGCCTAAGTTTCAATTCCAGAAAGAAAAACTTCAGTCAACATCTATTACTCTCTAATAGAAAGATAATCCTTAAGATGCACCCAAATTACTGCCATTTCATTACTCTAGTAATAAGGTGTCAATGACAGGATGAAGTTTACAAAATTCTGCTAGTAAGTAAGCACAGGGGAATGCAGCCTCTTGAGAGAAACTACTGAGCTTCCTTCTATTCTCTATTTCTCAAGGAGACTATGGTACTCTTAAGCAGATACACGTGTACATATACATTGTAACCAATTAAGATGTAGTGTTATGTTCTGACCTGTAATAAAAAGGACCAGAGCAGTCTTGATATTTTTAGACAAGTTAGAAGATAAAAATTGTTAAAAGAAAAATGGTGGCTGGCAAGGTGGCACACACCTGTAATTCCAGAACTTTGAGAGGCCAAGGCAATAGGATCGCTTGAGGCCAGGAGTTTGAGACCAACTTGGGCAATATAGTGAGACCTCATCTATACAAAAAAAGAAAATTAGCTAGGTATGGTGGCACAGGCTTGCAGTCCCAGCTATTTGGGAGGCTGACACACTATGTCATTTCTCCCCAGTTTACATTCAATCCTTTTTAGAAGATAATTTCCAGGGTTGATTCTTGAGAAGGAGCCAACACAGCTATGTTCATCTTTGATATTGATACAGTTGCTAATTTCAATCTTACCTTTAAAAAAATCATCTTGACTCAAAAAAATTTCGTGGATAAGAAATTTTTTTTGTGCTAGCATTTGTAGGTTTATAGTAGATGTAGGGAATTTGCCTATTTAAAACTCTAGGCTACAGCTGTTGAAAGTGCTCAGAATGCCTGATGTGAAGGAGAGTAATTTGTAATTCTTCTGAGGCAGGTATTTGCATCATGCAATTTTAAAGCTAGTTTGTGATAAACATTCTTTGCTGTGGAGTGAATGTACCTCTGCCCAGCATCCTTATGCTCAATGAACTTTTATTGATTGAGATGCTTTCTTTCTTTGTGAAAATATTCTTGTTATGTGAGAGAGAAGACTTTAATTAACCTTAAAAAAAAAGCAGTTAATTTTTGGTGGGAAACTGTGCACAAGGAATGCAAAATGATTATGATGTGGGAGAGAGACTGGAGCCAGTACAAATATTTTCCTCTTCAAGAATTTGGCAAATTGAGGTTATTTTGACTGTCAGCAATCTTTCCACTTCTACAAACTCTTTAATACAAGAGGATAAAGTGATAATGAATGATGTTTTCCCAGAAACTCTTCAGTAAATGATTTATTTTCCGTACCAACCGGTCAAAACTAGAACATATATAAGTCCTATGTAAATACATTTCTGTTGCCATAAAATATACAGCTTCCCCAACGTCTGTGATTGGGAAATAATAGAGTCTCATTATTTCAGCCAATTTTCAAAGTTAGCAAAAGCATTTAATATATCAAGTAAGAATTAAAATATATACAAATGGCAGTCTGTTACCAGGACCTTTTTGTTTGTTTATTGATTTATTTAATTTCTAAAAATTAAATATGTTAGTTTGAGATAAATATACATTGATTCACATGAAGTTGTAAAATGTAATCCAGAAATCACACAGAGAGAGAGCTGTGTATACTTTACTAGTTTTCCTCAGTAGCAACAGCTTGCATCACAAATAGGAAATTGACATTTATCCTGTCAAGATACAGAATATTTTTATCATCACAAGGATCTCTCATGTCACCCTTTTAAATGACATCCAGATAAGGATTTTCAATTTTTAAGGAATTTTTGAGTCAGTTTAATAGTACTATTGATTCATAGAAAAGAGAAAATTTTAAACTTATTTAATAGCAGAAGTGGTGATTGGAAAAATATTAGAACTTTTTAGGTTTATAGAAATAAGAAGAATCAGAGTGTGAATTCTGCCATTGGCTTATAAACCATAGATTATGGGAAACTTAAATTTGCTAAGTGTTTCTCCCCATTGGTATTATATTTGATTCATTTTTTATGTTTTGGAAAATACTGACTTTTTTCTGTAGCTGTATTTAATGGAAATAATTTGAATTTTATATTTTAATCTTTTAGGTATGATGTTGATTCAAAGAGTCCCAACTTGTCAAAACATGTAAGTTCATGTTTTTATGTTTTTATGATTATATAATATACGTTGTAATATGATTTATGATTAATATTTGTGCTGATTTATTTATATAATATTAAAGTTATACGACTATTACTTTTCATGTAATGTGATTATCATAGAGTATAAATAGCAATTTTAAAGAACCCCAGAAAAACTTTTTAGAGGAGATTATTAAAAGAAAATTACCTTAATAAGTACAATGGAGTCATCTTGTTTTTTTATTTTATAAATAAATGATAATTACAATTCCCTGTAATATTTGACGTTGGATCAGGCTAAGGAAGATGAAATAATGATTCTGTATCTCTTTGGAAGGTTTCATTCCTGAGAGAATGGGAAGTACTTGGATATAGACAGTGGGATTTGCTTTTCTGCTTTCCTTGTAGTTTAGATTTTCATCAATGTTTCCTGACTACCTTCATATAACAGGCATCATACCAGTTTCGAGGGTATACTGTGTGCAAGGTAGATATAGTCTCTGTCCTCATGTGACTTACAATTTCTTTTTATTTTTTTGGGACCCTTTCACTCATTCCTCTTTCTCAAAATCCCAGCTTGCCAGACAACAACTGTTACATGAGGAAGTTTCTAAGTCCAGGAGCATTAGAGTGAGACAAAGAAAGAGGTGGAGGTGGGAAGGGAGGGAAGAGAGTGAGATACTCTGGAGAAGCAGTGCAACTGTGTATTGACCTTTGGGAGGTGGAATTAGGCCACACCTAGTAGGAAGGGCTGAATGTCCAATAGCATTCTGAAAGGGGTTCACAAGGCTCCAAGCGAATGCTGAATGTAGAATTGACTGGCAGCTGTGCTAGGGTTGGGAGGCCAGCTGGACCAAGACTGCCCACAGACACAGGAGGGTGAGGTTTTTTTACTTTCCTATTATTTCAGGTTGTCAAACCAGAATAGGTAGGCTTATGATTTCCAGCGTAGTTTGGAGAGGGTGAGTGTCATAATTCAGAGAAGAGACAGGACAATAAAATATATTTTTAAAAACAGAAAATCTAGAGGAAAAAAATAAAATAATAAAATAAAGAAACAGGACATAGGGGGTATCACGAGCCAGGAGACTGATTTGGGAAAGCCGGGAGTCTGGGTATGGAAGTAAAAAATCACAACTTAATGCTCCTCGCTTCATTAAAGGAGATATGATATTTATTTGTGTGATGAAGCATCGAGCAGCATCTTGTGACAATATTCAAAGAACAGTCTGTCTAAGTGATTGACTTTTCCACAAATTGAGAAAACAAAATGCTGTTGTGGTAAGCTCATTTCTCTCCATAAGTGAAGTTCATTGCAGTTGCGGTGCCTCCTTCCTGCTCATGATAAGGTGTATAGCATTGCGACTGGATGCTTACAATTTGTTTGCATAGCTTTATATTGGAAGTTTTCCAAATATCCTAGGCAGAATCAGAAAAGAAACTACATTTTCTAGTCAAAGCTGTTTAGATGCAAGGAAGGAAATGTATTCACTAACCTCACACATAAGTGGTTGATTAAAGGGATTAGGAGCATTTCATAAATGTGAAAATGGCTTAGCCTTTGAGAACAGAATGGGGGGTTGGGACTGAGATAGCTGTTTTCTCAATTTCTTTCTCTCTCTGAGGGCCCGTATTTATTATATCTTTTCTCTGGGTTTCTGCTTTCCTCTGAAGACCAAGTTTCTTTGTTTATTCATCATTGTACAAAGGAAGAAATGACCTCCCTAATTCTGACTGGACATAGATTTCCAAGTATTTATTCTCCATAAATATAATGTATGTGTTTCTTAGTTCAAACTGCTCTTCAAAGGGCATAGTAACTAAGTAGCTAAGGATATTTCCATGGGATGGGATATTTTGAAGGTGAGTGTAATAGTGGTAACATGTGGTTCCTACCAATGTAGTTGCCTGAGTTCAGAGCAGAGAGTAGTATATGGTATAAGAAGGTACCTCAAACATGACTGATTATATTTTTTCAATAATCAGTAATGATTAAATATTGTTATGTAAGAGATGTGCCTTCTAGAAGTCATATATATATTTCTCTTTTTGTAGAAATGCTTTTGGTTTTCACAATAAAAGTTTCATGGTACTTATATGCAGTGGAATATTACGCAGCCATAAAAAAGAACAAAATCATGAATTTCACAACAACCTGGATGGATCTGGAATTTATAATACTGAGTGATCTCTCACAGAAACAAAGATCTGAGTATCACATGTTCTCACTCATAAGTGGTCCTTGAACAACTATTGTAATACTATAAGAAAAGGATTGACAGTGACGGGAAACTATGAGGGGGGCAGGGAGGGGAAGGGAGGTGGGATTAACGGTAGTCGATATCTGTCTGGGGACGGGGGGCACATCTCATCAACAAGGGTAACTGCACAATGCATATTTGTAGACCTAACCCTTAACTGTACCCCACAATTTTAAAATAAAAAATATGTTAAAAAAAAAAAAGTTTCATGTCTCCAGCCTAGGCTTCTATCACAACTTCCTCCCTTTCCAGTCTTTCTTCAACTTTATCTATTTTGGTTTTCACTTTTGCTTAAACTACTTTGCATAGGCTAAATCAAGATGTGATGGCCATTATTCGTTTTTTATATTACTTGAATTCCTCATTTTAAAAAATAGAATTGTAGTCACTCTATTCTTCAGCTATGACTCCTGACTTCCATGGAAAGTTGAAAAGTTCTCCCTTGCTGCTTCATCAGTTTTTCTGTTTACTCATTATCTATCATTTTTAGGTGTTACTTTCTTCTCCCATCCCTTAATATTCGTTTTTCTCATAGCTTAATATCCAACTATTATGTTATCTCACTGTGTAAGCTCTTTTCCTCAGAGCTCAACCATTTCTATACCTTACCCTGATGACTCTCAAGTATGTATCCCTCTGTATATCTTAGCAAGTCCAAGTTTTTAATTGTTAAATATTTCCTGGTAGATATTCTACAGAAGCTTAAAACTCTAATGTATCAAAAATGTGTGATCTTTTTCATCCCAGTCTTGTACCTCTGCCTGCATTATTTATCTTGAGAATAATCATCAACACAGTTTCCTTGGCTAGAAAACTTGGATGCATGACTAACCACTTTCTCATTCACATTCCACAGTTAGTGAGTCACCAAATTTCACTCTAACAAGAAAAAAAAAATAGCTTCTCTTGCTGTCATCTTTCCTTTCTTGCTATTACTGTCTTAGTTTAGATTCTCATTCCCTTTCAACTGAAGTCTTGCCTAGCATTCTATATTTCCTATAATTTTTATTAACTCACATTTTAATCTATCCTTTACATTTCTGTCTGCATGTTTTAAAAATATATTTTGTCAACAATAGAAATTAGTTAAGCTGGGCTCAGTGACTCAGCCTGTAATCCCACGCTTTGGGAGGCCGAGGTGAGTGGATTACCTTAGCCCGCGGGTTCGAGACCCACCTGGGCAACTTGGCGAGACCTCATCTCTGCAATAAATAAGAAAAAATCAGCTGGGTGTGGTAGCGCACACCTGTAGTTCCAGCTATTTGGAAGGCTGAGGTGGAAGGATCGCCGGAGCACAGCGGGTCGAGGCTGCAGTGGCCGGGAGCAGCCACTGCACTCCAGTCTGGGTGACAGAGTGAGACTCCAACTCAAAAAAAAAAAAAAAGGAATTAGTTAACAAATGTCTGAGCTTGTAAGTTTTTTATAAGCATGTCAGAAGAAAAAGAAAATGTGTTTTAGAATTGTTACAAGAATTATTAGAGATAACTGACTTGAATTTCTGTCGGAAATGAACAAAAGCTGTTCCTTATTTGAAAACTGCAGAGTTTAGATAGAAGAACATAACTCATTCAACCCAAAAGGAATTCATGAGGCATTTGGAAAATCAGCTAGACCAATAAACAAGATAGGTCTATTCCCTGAGGATATGTTCTTTAAGAGTGTAATTGTCTACCTGCCAATTTTCCAAAGTGAAGTAGAAACTAGAATGTTTTAGGAAAGACTGCTAAGTGCTCAGGCTTGCAGTTGGAGTGAAGACACTCATCTTTTACAAAAGGAATTTGGTACAAGAAAGACTCCGTGCATTTGTAGTAATAAAATCTTTTTTAAAAAATTCTCATTTTTGACAATTTTTAAAGAATTGCCTTTCAGGATAACTTTATTTGGTGTCCAGTACTTCAGGATTTTGAGTCAAATTCCTATTTTTGATGCTATTAGAGAAAATAGAGAGATAATATAGAACTATACTTTAGATTTCTAACAATGCAAATGAATACAAGGTGAGTAAGACATAAAGGATCAGAATTACTTTCATTGATTCTATGGGTGGTGGAAAATATTTTAGTTGATAATTGTTGTGCTCCAAATGAAGATTTATAGAATAAAGGGACATTTTCCTTTAGGAACATCTTCCCTTTTATGAGCCTTTGAGAAAATACCTTTATTAAAATATTTTTGCCCATAAGTGTTAGATCCTGTGAACAAAACATGGCATTTTGAATTCTGGGTTTGTTCTCTGAGGTGCTAGTGAACCAGCTCATCTTAATGCCATTAGCAGAACTACATAGCATACTCTCATTTGCATAATTGAATTGCATAAACCAATAATTAATGAAAAGATTAATGACAGTCCCATAATTGGTGTGTATAGGATTCTGCTTGGTATGCTGGGCCAGATGACATTGGAACTGTACTTTGTATACTAAACTTTCATACGCATGAGTTACCGAAATGCGTTTATTCACTTGATTGATCTTGAAAGGCCCTGCTAAATTTTTTTGTTTTAGACGTGTTAATGGCTCACTGAATTATTTTGGCATAAGATACCAGCCTTAAATTGAAGGTGTGTATGTTTTTTAATATGCTTTCTAAATATCATGCATATAAACTTTTATACATAGATCACTTATATTTTAAAATGTCATTTGAATATTAATTGTTTGGCCCATGAAGTGCACTTTCTCTAGAAACAATTTTATAAGTAAGGCAAGATTCTTAGGTGCTAGTGAACCATTACATTAGAACTTTTACATTAGAATGTAAAGTCAATTTAACAATAAACAACTGAACTGAAATCTAAGATATATATTCATATAGTCAGGCAGTCAATAAATATATGCCAGACACTTGTATTACTGGAGAATGTAGCAACGAAGAAGACAAACAAGGTCCCTGTCCTAAAACAGCTTGCATCATGGAGTTGGGGAGGTGAGATGGGCAGATTTATTCAGGGAACACAAACGCAAATAAATGATTAAGGTAATTTGTTTTTATAGCACTTATATTAGTAAGATATTAGTATTGAGGGAGAATGACTGGAGAAGCAACATCAACTAGTAGCTGAGATTCCCCTCAACCAAGCAGCATGGTTCCACACCATTTATCACCCTGGATATATCCTTACTAAGGAAGAAACTACTGAAAACCTAGGGTAGTAGCTTTCCAGGCAAGAGGGAGAGCAGTACAAAGGCCTTGAGTCAGGAGCAAATTTAGAATGCTGTATGACAGAAAGATGGCTACCGTACATAGAATATTGTGAATGATAAGGAGAATGGAATGAAATAGTTTGGAAAGATGCATAAGAATCAGATGTGTAGAGATTAGTAAGCCATAATTTTAAAATAGTTCAAATTTTTAAGTTGTGGATATCACTGGAGGGTGATGTGATCTGATTTATGCATCTTTATGATGACTGGCAGCTGAAGTGGAGAATGGGGTTGGGGAAGCAAAGCTGGAATTAAGGAGACCAGTTATAAGGCTGTTGTCCTTTGGCTAGGTGAGCACCCTTTGGTGGCTAAAGGCACTGATGTGATAAGAAGTGGTTAGTTTTGGAATATATTTTGGTAGAATGATTGCCAATGAATTGGATGTCAGGTGTACAAACAAGAGAAGTTGGAAGGGCTTCTAGGTTACTGATAATAGCAGTTGGGTAAATAGCGATGCTTATGCAATGGCTTATGCAGTGAGGTACATTGGGGAGAGAGAGACTGAGGTAGTGGGTTGAAGATTGAGAGACTCGTTTGTAAGGCCAGTTTCATGCTAAGTTTGAGACTCCAGTAAGCATCCAAATGGAGATATTGACTAGGCAATTTCTAGAGACTAGATTTGAGAACCATTAGCCAATAGAGTTGGAACCCAGAATTATCTAAAGAAAGTACAAATAGAAAAGATAATAAGATGAGTCTTGAGGGAAGAAGATAAGCCAGAATTATTTTAACAGCCAGTCAGGACAAGTCACTTTGCTTTTCAAACCTTCCAATGGCTTTCCTCCAGACTTAGAATGGAAATCAGTCTTTGAAGCAGCCCCTGGTTACCTCCTCTCCTGCCACTCTTCTTTGCTCACGCTACTCTAATTCACTGGCTCTCTTGCTTTTCCTTGAGCACCTAAGTACATTCTTGTCTTAGTGACTTTGTTCCTGCTTTTTCTCCTACCTAGAATGCATTTGCTCCAAGTATTCACATGGTTCTCTCCCTCACATCATTCAAGTGTCTACATAAGAGAGGCCTTGCCTGACTGCCCTGTGTAAAATAGCTCCCCACCTTATTCTTATCAATAAAAATGTTCTTTTTCTATGTATACTTATTTCTGGTCCTTTTTAGATGATTAGAGGTGAGCCTTATGCACATATTCAAACTAAATATTTATGACAGATTCTTATGAATATATGTATTTCCATTTGTATTTTCAGTGGGGTCTTAGAACACACCTTAGACTTTGAGATGGCGATAGGGATAACGCCCTTAAAATGGATTTGATGATAGTAACTTCAGCACATACTAAGTTATATTCGATGGGATAGTTTGCATGTAAAGTTAGCTCTTGTTCAGAACCTAGTAGATACTTTTTAATAATTGGTAAATTTTAGTCACTGACCATCTGCTAGTTGAAAGCTTAATTTTTCTTTCAGTAGCTTATTTAACTGCCTTCATTTGGACTTTTAGCAATCCAAAAATATATTGAAAATCAACAATTGTGCTAAGGGAAAATAAATAAGTAAACTCAGGGTTAGGGTATAATTTTTGAAATTGTATTTGTAATTTAACACAATTTAGAACTTTTAATTAATCTCTTTGAGATAGAATTAACAATTTTGATTTGTAGGTGGGTCTATCCATTAAAAAGACAAATCCTTGCTTTGAAAAAAAAGCTCTATTCTAATAATGTTAAAATATGGCCAATTGTTTTTATTAAAATTCTAAATGAAATCGTTCCATGTTGAGTTTGACTTATCTGCAGAAAGCATATAGATGTGCGAACAACTGTTAAGAAAGTAGGAATCACTACTAGAGGAAAGTACCATGTTCAATTATTAAAAATTATTACTGTATTAGTAGACAGTACATAACATAAATAGGTCAAACCTTAGTATTTATACTGATGTAATTTTTATGAATTAATCAAATTGCAAGGAAATCAGAAACATTTTCAGAGAGTACCAGCAATAATACATTAGCTGGTAATGCCAACAATAAAATTTTCACAGATAATATGAGTTTTTATTTTTTCACATTTTTTTTCACCACAATGGTTAAAATATTGCCAAAGCAAGAAATGTTGTATCATTTATTTTTTCTTGCTCTGATTACCTTAGTATAAATGTGCTAAATTTAAGTTAAATGACCACTAAATGGGTAGAACCGACAGATTGAGGTAAATGACAACTCTATATTCTGAAGAAATCAAATGATTAACTCCTGAACAGTTGACTGCATCCAATTACTGTCCTGCATTAAAACTGAACTATCAATAAACTTATTTAATGTCTTGAAATCCAAATTATCTATTAATTGGGGAAATTATATTTTCAGATGCTTATTGATCATTTTGTAAAACAGAAAAGTTATTTAAATATTATCTTCAGTAGCCCTGTTAGGAGAAAGATGCCACATTATTGAAAGCCTTGTGAAATTGCTTATGATGATAAATGATACATGTTGATTATTTTATAATAGTACAAAAAGCGGAAATTTCCCTAACAGATAATGCCTCCTGGTTCATCATACCATAACTTTCAAAATCTCATTATTTTATATATATATATTTATAGGCATACTAGTCAACATGTAAGATGAGTTGGTATATAAGATGCATTTTGATTTTATAATAGCTTTTGCCATAAGCATTTGTTTCAACAAACGTGTATTGACTGTGACTACAAAAGTGGTTTTGGGAAAGAAAATATATTATCTTATTTAGATATTTATAATATCTCCAGTATTGTAATCCAGTAGCAAGTAATAAATTTTGAGTATATAGCAATAGTCTTTTAACTCAGAGGAGTAGAGAGGATGACAGAGGCATATATTATTAGATGCTTATCATGTTTCAAGCATCTATTCTAAGTGCTTTGTATAATTATCTACATATATTATCTTATTTAGTTTTCCTAATAACCTATGAGGTAGGTATAATTTATTATATCCACTTTATAGATTAGGAAACTGAGATATAGAGACATTAGTAAATGATCTAGTCTTGATATATACACAGGCAGTATTGATCCTCATAATTCTCATTCTTAAGGAGTATGTTATACTACTTGGAAAAATAAGTGAATAAATGTATGTATGTATATGCTGTTTTGAAAGAATATATAGCAATCATTCATAATTGCACCTAGCAAGCAAGCAAGCTAGCAAGCAGTAAAGCCAGTTGTTTTGCCGCAGAATAAACTTCCCTTTATATGTGTAGAATGACTAAAGCCCATAGTATTACTGTGATTTTAATGAATGTAGACAAGTAGAATGCTACCATATAAATAAATGTAAAGGAAAGGAATTGACTCATAAATATTGGTACAAGTGATATAATAAAGTAATGCATTTGAAAGAATAAGAACATGCTCATGCAAATAATTAGACAATCTCATGAAAGAGAGGAGAAACATAAATTATGTGTACAATAATTAGCTGAAACCTCATGGTATAGAAAAGCTTCCTTGAATTTTGAGCCGTATATTAGAATTAAATCTAGATTAGGTAGTTATGGGATTAATTCAAACACACTCTCTCTAATTATCTGGTTAGTTACTTTGTTAAAACTACCTGTGCAACGTGAAACTCATTATTGCTGTAATGTCTTTTATTGTACTCTCTGTTTTCACCTGTCTCCCCTACCTATCATTGTTAGGTCTTTCGAATACCAGCATATTAAATTGATGGTAATACTTGGATGCTTATTAAGAGTATTGGAATGCATTCTAGGTACTAACAATAAGGCTTATGTACATTTAAATAGATTCCAAAACTATGTTCTGTCAGTCTCTCCTTTAAACTATAAATAATTCACTCATTCAATAAGTATTTATTGATCTTATGACCGGTTAGGAGAGAACCCAATAGCTAAAATGACTGAATACATGGAAGCATTTCTCAACTATCAGACACTCTGAGCTGGATTTGGTCTACGTGAGTATTAGAATTGTAAAAAGTTGCCTAGATTAATTCCAGGAAATACTATTATGTCCTAATTATAATGATTCACAAACTGAAACACAACAGCAGAGTAAAATAAAAATAAAGCAGTTCATATTATAGTTAGATATTTCCATCTTTATCTGACCAAAATTTTTTTTAAAACTCATTAAATGATATTATGTTAATATTATTGTGTAAAATACATAGGAAATGTAAACCACTAGGATGGCTAAAAAATGGATTCAGTAGAACTTTCCAATACAATGAAAAGTTGATAAATATTATATGCTGACTTTTGCACTGAGAATAGTTAAATGTATTGTTTGATATACAAACAGAGACATAAAATAACCACATAAATGTTGTAAATATATGGGGGAAATGTGCAATAGAGATAATGTGCATACATTTAGTGCACATTTTGTTGATTCAATTATATTAATTTCCTTTATTGCTCAGCAATGATGATGTTCATGTGTTTTCTTTGTATTTGTTTGTATGATCCTATTGAAAATTTGTGTTTTGTTCTCTGGAGTTGTTCAGCACAGATGGCTTTTACTGAGACTTGCTACTCCATTGGCCAAATCCACTTAATATGCACTATTTGCAGTTGCCCATTAATAGAAATATCCTTAGAAAAGAGTTCTAGAATCTCCCATGGGTGTTTTTTTGCTGCTAATTCAGAAGAAAGATGTTACAACCCATATCTTTTTTTTTTTTTTTTTTTTTTTGAGTTTGGAGTCTCACTCGGCGCCCAGACTGGAGTGCAGTGGCATGCTCTCGACCACCGCAGCCTCTACCTGCTGAGCTCTGGCGATCCTTCCGCCTCAGCCTTCCAAGTAGCTGGAATTACAACCCCGCGATACCACGCCCCGCTAATTTTTCGATTTATTGTAAAGAGGAGGTCTCGCTAAGTTGCCCAGGCGGGTCTTGAACCAGAGGGCTCAGGCAATCCGCTCACCTCAGCCTTCCAAAGCACGGGATTACAGGCTGAGCCACCGAGCCCGGCTCAATCCTTATCTTTCAGTGTTTACCTCTATCCAGAGACTTAGAGAAACTTAGGCTTATTAAAACCCCATAAATATATTTGTAAAATCTGTTTCGACATTGATAAAATATGACATTATTAAGGATATTTAATTTAAATATGTTAAAGCTTTCCCTTAACTTCTCCTTATGTACTTGGAAGCAAATTTAAAATGATTTGCAGTTTTGTGAATGTATAGCCATTTTGGCAGTCACCAAGATTCAGAGTTATTTTTCGTCTCTCATGTACAAGTACAGTTTTCACCAAATCCTGTCATTTTTCTTATTCCCTATCATTTGCTACAACCTCAGTTTGGGCCTTAACACTTTGCTTCTTATGATTGATCTGGCTTTCAGTTTTTTTTCCCACACTGTTCAGTCCATTCTGCAGACAGGCACTCGAATAATCTTCCAAATGCACTGTTCTAATGGTGTCACTGAATTGCTGAAAGGCTTCTGGTTGTTTCTGATTATCCAAAGACAACTTTTTTTTTGGTCTGGCCTCTATAGTCTTGGCTGCTTGTCTCCATTTCTTCCCTTTCCTTGAGTCCCTCTCTTTTCTCATTACTCTCTTGCCTATAATGCTGATCTTTTCTCTGAGACTACAATGTCCAATTATCTTCTCTCCATGATTTGATCTGATTCCTACCTAGTTCTCAAGAAAGAATTCCCCTGGAAAAAATATTTCCCTGATTATTTTAGTCTATACAGGTCTTTTTTTCCTCTTTTGAATTAGAGGGCATCTCCTCTGTTTCTATTATTAGCCATTGAATAGCATAGATTTTACTTTTGTGGCTTAATTAAGGCTTCTGTGTGACTGGATCTCATTTCTCTCACTAGATCAGATATAGGCAAAGAGGCAGCATGACTAGACATGGTGCTTAAGTAAGTAAACCTTGAGTTTAGACTATTGGGTCTACATTGTAGCTCTGAGCAAGTTACACACTTTCTCTGTGCCTTAGTTCCCTTATCTGTAAAGTGGGGCCAATACGACTATTTCCTTAACCATGAACCGATTTTTTGTTTTTTCATTTGAGAATAGTCATTTTTCTGTAATGCCACTGAACTAAGTACAATTCCTTGCATGCTTAATAGATAGATGTGTTTATTGTATTAAGACTTAACACATTTTGTTTGGCATTAGTTCTCTGTCCATCCTTTTCAGGACTTTTTCTGGGCCAGTTTACTACACAATTTAGACAGATCATCTGCTGTTTCATTTAGGAAAAGAAAATTCTTTGAATGATATACAAACTAAACTAGAGGACCTGTGTCTCTTCCTGAAACATCTCCACATTATCTTGACCTACATATCTAGATGGTGTTGAAACCCTTCTTTTGTGTGCATGTGTAATTGCACTGTATTTATGATGTTTAAGTTCTCAGTAGCATATCAATCTAGAATCAGAACAACTGAATTAGTATTAGCTCTGCTGTTTACCGATTGCTTAGATCAGAGAAAATTCATCTCCTAACGTCCTAGTTTCTTTAAATTTACAAAGCAGTGTTAAACATCATACCTCTCATTTTGCAGGGTTATTCTGAGTCTTGAAGATAAGAATCATGTCGTTGTTATATTAATAAATATTGTAATATATTTACTTAACTCACGTTCAGGCACTTACTCTATGCCAATGTTAACTTATGGAATAACTAATTTAACCCACAAAACAACTCTGTGAGGGAGAACTCATACATTCTGGGGAAGAGAAAACTGGACAGTTTAATTAATTGCCCATGATCCTAGGTAGTGAGTGGTGGTATTAGAATAGACAGCTGGCAGGATGGCTCTGAACCCTAGCTGTGGCCACTGCAATATACCACCTTTCTCTACAGTTCCTTAGGTACTTCTATGTGATGCCTTGATTTGTCTCTTCAGCCAACAGTTTTAGTACTTTCAGAGATACTCAAAGTCAAAACAATTGTGCATTCAAAACCTAAAAAATTTAGAGGGTTTTATTTTAGCTTTAAATATAACAAGAATATAAATGCAATGCCTGAAAACTCAAAATAACAAACTTGCTCTGTGGTTAAAAGCACAAAATTCTGTGCAAACTTACATGAAAGTTAGATGCTAAAAATAATGCATATTGAGATATTTTATTCTTGGAAGTTAAAAAATGTAGTATTTCAGAAGTGAAAACAATCCAAATATGTGATGTACAAAATATACACTGTAAAGATAGTTTGGGAATTTATGAGCTTTAATCCTTTTCTCTATTTTAGGACTTTCTGGGACAAGTGTTTTGTACGTTGGGGGAGATTGTTGGTTCACAGGGAAGTCGCCTGGAGAAACCAATAGTGTAAGTACTTTTTGATGCAGATAATGAAATATTAACCATTCAGTTTCTATTTTGGTAGTTTGGAATTGATGAATGCATGGTTGTAGATCAAAAGTGGATTTTAAAATCTCATTTAAGTTTTTTCTTTCAACAAATATTTGTGACTTATTTATAAAGCATAACTTTTATTTCATATGCCATAACTGTCATATGCCATGCTAAAAAATGTTTATAAGATGAAATGAGAAGATTTAAACAATAACATGTAGTGTTTTCCTTTTTGTTGTTTTATTAATTATTAGACAGTAGCTTTTGAAAGGGTCATTTTTATTCTTTTAAAATACATGCAGTACCACTGTTTATACCATGTATTTAATAAATGCATTTTCGTTTATTGAGATTTTGATAATTTTTACCACAAAGTGGTCTGTAGATAAAGCAGTAAGTGTAGAAATATTGAGAGAAGGCAATCAATAAGAATTACATCTGCCATCTTCACCTTCAATTATGAGGATCATGCTTAATATTCACATCAATTGCATGAGATGATTCTGTTTTCTCCAGTTCCGATAAGGAAGGAAACAAATTCTAGAAAATGTTTTTGCCTTGTCTCTCCCTTTCCTCTTTCTTTCCCCTCTCTAGTCCTGATTATTCAGATTGACTTAACTGTTTATAAAAATCAGAACAACTAGGAAGAATAGTTTGACAATTTCAGAGCTAACAATGTCAAAAGTGTGTTTAGGGCTATGTAAGAACTTCTTAGGCTAATGAAAAGTTTGAATTTTCTTTTTATTTAACTTGATTTTTTGAAAAAAATTATTACAGAATGCCAGTTTTAAAACTTTCAAATATCAACTACCCTTTAAACATTCTTTTCATGTATAAATTGTTTTCACATTATTATAGGACTTGGAAGCTTATTACTAAAATATATTTATGCTCACTTTAATAAGTAAGTAGTGAGACATCTGTAAAGCAAATGCAAATATTTTATTAAGTATATATAATTCTTTATTTCATTTTCTAGTCTAGTGACTGGAGCCTACAGGGATTTCTAGCCGATTACTAAATAGCTTTTAAAAAAAGATTCAATAATACATGCAATGCCATCTTAGAGATGCCTTAAGATTCTTTAAGAGAAGACAAAAGCAATTAAAATATAGAATTTTCATTTCAGAGCAACAAAACAGAGATTTTTTAAATGAACTGGCACTCATTTTTAAATTGGCAGTTGAGGGAAACTGCTAGGGGAAGGAGGGGCATATCTCATCAACAAAGGTACCCACATAATCAACGTTTGTATACTTAACCCTGAATTGTACCCCACAGCTTTATAATTTTTAAAAATGAGAAAAAAAGAACAAAATTGGTCATTTTATTAGGTATTTTTGTCTTGTTATTTTCTCCATAAAAGAAAATCATAATTCTAATTTCAGAAAACAAATTATAAATAATTTTTCCAGTGGAAAATCATATTTATATTAGTCTTGAAACATGTTAAAAATCCAATATTATTATATCAGTTGTGGTATGTGGCGAATAGAACATAACATAAGATATGGGCCGAGCATGGTGGCCCAGCCTGTAATCCCAGCACTTGAGGAGACTGAGGCAAGAGGATTGCCTGAACCCAGGGGTTCGAGACCAGCCTGGGCAACTTGGTGAGACCTCGTCTCTACAAGAAATCACAAAAACTAGCTGGGTGTGGTGGCGTGCATATGTAGTTCCAGCTACTTGGAAGGCTGAAGTGGAAAGATCACCTAAGTCCAGCAGGTCAAGGCTGCGGGGGCTGTGAGCATGCCACGCACTCCTTCAGCCTGGGCAACAAGAGTGAGACTCCAACTCAAAAACAAACAAACAAACAAAAAACAGCATGAGATATGGTCCCTGTTCGGCTGATTCAACAATTCCCACTAAACAAGACCAACAAAAACAAATTCATGTTAAGAGGGGAAGATACCTAGAATAATGATTGACAAAATATGAAAATTTGGGGGGACTGCTGGTGGTTGAGTCATTATATTTTTATTTAATCAGAAAGGATGAGATACCCTTTAGATTTATCTTAGCTCTTGCTGAGGATGGGGTAGAATAGTGAGGCAAAGCCCTGGAAACCAATTGGTACAATATGGAACTATAATAACTAAATGACGTGCTTCATCTATAGGGTATTTTGAAATTTAGACAACTTTATTGCCTCTTTTCTCCTTCTTTCCCTTCCCTAGTCTTGATTATTTGGATTGACTTAACTGTTTATTAAAATCAGACGATTTAGAAAGGCCTTTATTTTATAACTTTCTTATTGAAAAAGGTACAACTCATTCAATTTTCTCAGTATATGTAACTTATTTTTTATTTAGTTTTTTGCCTTACTGGACAATCTTATCGGGCAAATAAATGGTAAGATAGGGTTTAAAGGTAGGTTTATTGTTTGAGAGGGGGAGATTCTTAGATTTTTCTAAGAAATCTTAGCTGGGCAAGTTTTAGTAATAAGTGGGTAATGAAACGTAGAGCTTGATTGTAAACATAGATCTTGGGTGTAGTAAAGAGATTGGTTACAAAAGAAATGAGCAAAGAGACAAAACTATAGAAATTGCAGAATGATGGCAATTAAATTCATTAATCATGAAACAATTAGATTACATACTTAAGCAGAAAAGAGGAAAGAGATGAGAGCGGGAACTCAAATAAGAGAGATTAATAAAAAATAGGAGAATAAAATTGAATGTAATTTGTTTGCTAGTAGAAGGATAATTTGGTTTTATTAATTAAAACATTTGGTGATATGTACTGTCTGTCACCTGAGCAGTTGGTCTAACCCAGTTGAATATTGGACAGGAAAATACATTTTGCAGTCATCCATCCTCTTGCTTGAGAAAATATTGGCTTTTATGAAAAACTCTAGCTGTGACAGAAGCATGATATCTAGAGAAGGAACATGTAAATTGAAGAACAAGGTCCACTGGACTAGTGTGAAGCTCAAGTGTTTTGAGAGAAGATGCAGCTTTTATGCAAATAGCATTTTACTCCCTTTACCTCAACCTCAAATGGAAAGCAATCAGAACCATATATACTTTTTGTTTGAGAAAGGCCATTTGGGTTGAGGAAGAGTTAAAGGATGTTTTCATGGAAGCTTCATTTCCTATAATGTCCAAGTAGACTTTCAAAGCAGCTGGTCTGCTCCATGGATTCTGTTAGATTATGCACTCATCCTTGCTAACTCCTGCTCAGTCTTATCCTCTTCCATGAACTTTACTTTTTTCCTGAATCAATATAATGGACAAATGGTGGAGAGATATGAGAGGGTTGGAAGATAGGAGATCTTTCAGTGGAAGAGGGAATGGCTTTGAAACCAGAGAGAATATTGGAGATGATGCAGAGTCAGGAAGTGTTTTTTTCTCTGACAGGAAGCTTGGTGACAAGCACAATTTCTAAGACTCCATGTTTTATCACGTAATATATAAAAATAGTGAAATTTATGAAGACACGACAGAAATTATGAAGATCACATTGTGGAAATAATAGGTATTTAGATCTTACATCTGTTCTTAATTCCTCACTTTCCCCTATCCCCCAGCTCCTCCTCCTTTAGGGTCCTGCTATGTGAACTGCCCTAGTAAAGCTTTAGCTATCTAGTGAAAAATAACATTGTAGGACGGCCACTCAATATCCTACTGTTTCTCGTGGTATGTTCCTCATGGCCGGAGATAGAAGTAGAATATAACACATTCTTCTGCTGGCTGCAGTCACTACTTTTTGCAATCTTGTTAAGGAGTTGGGTGTTTTTCCTTATCTGAATGGGACAAGAAGGCAGGAACTGGTGTATAGGCTTCTGAATTACAGCACAGGACACTTCCTGAGGCAGATAATCCACACACAATGAATGCACAATTGATTCATCATGAATTTTAAAAGTCTCCCTGTGCCCCAAATGTTATGTATCTTAAAATAACATTATCCAAGTAGCTCTTATTTACTAATTTGTTTTAGATTAGAAATTTATTTTCCAATTAGTTTCCCATTTATATTCTAAGATATTCAAAATATTCTCTGGTTTTCTTTCTTTTAAATGGCCTAGTTTAAATTATTTTCTGACAAGATATTCAGATTAATTTCTTCTGGCTTTCTAATTGCAGTTGTGTTATAATATCTCCTCATAGGTAGTCTTTTAAAAATAATAACTGTAAAATTGGGGGATTTAAAGGAGGCAAATTTTAAAATATTGATTATTAATCAAGCCTTTGACAACTGTTAGGTTTACAAAGGAAAAAATATTTTCTTGTATGTAGCCTCTTGCCCTACTAATTGATCAGAATTTGAATTTAAGTTTAAGTCTTTTTTAATTTTTGTGCTTTGGTTATTGCCATTTTGAAAATTACATTTTCTCACTTTATTATGAGAATAAAAAGTATTATTTTAAAATATTTTATTTGAACTAAGGTGAAATGATTTGAAATTTATGTTCAGGAATTTTTAATTTACTTTTTAATAACAGCTTAAGATTTTTATAATTTTCAACAATCTGTCCTGTTGGATTGAAATTTTGAGGCAGCACATTTCTCATATCTCAATTCCATCCTACACTTTTGGACTTTTCCCTGAGCCCTTCTAAAATGAGTCTTGTGCTGCTTAATTTGACTGCAACGTTTATTGTGCCTTCCTATGACTCATCAGCTTCTCTCTTTAGATTGTCCCACTATTATTTAGCATTATACCCACTCAGCAGTGTGTTTTTTCATGTTCTGAGATTGTATCCAATTTTCTGCATGATGCTGTCAAAGAGTATTACGTCTTCTATCTTTAGGGATCTCAGTGATGGATTCAGCAAAGCCTTCCAAAATGCTGGAATCAGCACCAGTTTAAGAAGATTGCCATTCTCTCCTCTGAGAGGAAAGCGTTTATTATGTTCATCAAGTAATAGACCTATTTGTTCCTGTTAGTTTCAGCTAGACATGGCTGATTCTGTATAAAAGGATGGGGCAAGAAAGCAGGAAGTGGTAATGATTAGAAATTAGGCTCTTACTCGAGAGAAGCAGCAACCCCCAGCCTTTTTTTAGTCAAAACATCGATACCAGTAGCTGTTTTGACTAAAGTAGGTTCAGGAGGGCATAGGCTGTGTTCTCTGTTGGCTAGCAATAGCAGCTTGTTATCTAGGCAGTTGGTAGTGGGTGGAGGATAAAGATAGAGTTCCTAGATGGACAAGTGAGTGTCTTAACAGTTGTCAAGAGGGCAGGGATTCAGAGGCAAGTGATTTGGAAGACCAATGTGCAATTGTCTGATGGACATGGGGATGCCAACTGTGACACAGGGTTCAAGGACAGAGCCAGATAGGTGCTAGAGTTCAACAAGAGAAATGTAGGGAAAGAAACAAGATAGAAAGAAAGCTCCAGAATAAGGAAGAAGATCCAAATAAAATAATAGGGCTTGAGAGGACTTGAGTGTGAGTCTTAAAAGGTTGCCTTGAAGATCTGACTCAAATATGGACTTTTCCTAAAAGCGGTGTCCTGATTGTGAATGCCCAAAGAAGTCAAACGTCAGTGTGAGAAGGAAGAGGAGGAGGAAGAAACATAAGAGAATGGGTAATCTTAAAGATGAGAAACATAAAAACTTACAATAAAACAGGGCATGTCTTTAGTCTATCATATTCAGCGATCTATCACAGAAACAAAGAACTGAGTACCACATGCTCTCACTCAAGTGGACCCTGAACATCTATCATAATACTACAAAAAAGGAATTGGCAGTAGCAGGACACTGCCAGAGGAGGGGGAATGCACATAATATCAATAAGGATGCCTGATCCTAATCCAGGTGAAGTGAGATCCAGTGGGAGGTTCAGAACTTCACCTTTACCCAAACCACTTATGTATGTCATCCTGACTTGTACACCACAACTTTAGAATAAAATTAAATTAGATTTTTTTAAAAGGAGTAAAATAAGTAATCAACTTTAGCAGAAATTTTGCTCCTCAAAGTCATCTTTACTTTATTAACTTCCCTGCAAGTTAGATTGATATTGTTATACTACTAATTTATTTTAGTGGCAAGAATATTGGGTTGGAATCTGAAGAAGGTGTGTCTAGTCCTATCTCTGTTACTAGATTGTTATGTAATATTAAAACATTTTTACATCTATCTTATCTTTTTACATCTGTGGGTCAAATTTGTAACATACATAATTTGGTCTAGTGATAAATAAATAGCCACTATAGTGGAGTTGATAATGCATCAACTTTGGAGGCAGTCAGATCTGAGTTTCACAATTTATTAGGTGAGTATTTTGGACAAATTGCTTTAAGTTCCTGAGCTCCAGTTTTCTCATCTGAAATATCTGAATAATACATTAAGACTATTGTTATAAGAAATAGCAATACTTTATAAAATGTTTGTGAAGTAGAATACTAGAATTTGATAGATACTCAAATAGTGACTATTATTATTAATAATATTATTAAAATAGCCAATATCTTTTAGGAATGAACTCTTAAATCACCTAATAATTTCCTTCCTTCTTCCCACTGTCCCTCCCTCTTTCACTCCCATCCTTCTTTCCTTTCTTCCTTCCTACCATCTGTCTTTATTTTCCTTAGAGAAATATTTGGCTAGACATTCAGCAAGCTTAGGTAAAAAACAATGCCAAACCAAACTTGATTATATTTGTGTAAATTGTTAAGTATTATTCTACATAAATATTAAAAATATTTTGTGTATTTGTTATATGTAGCTGAACAGTCAAATTTAGGAAGTGAGTTAGATATCTAGTTTTTATTAGTCTGAGTATTATAAGAAAGTTTTATTATTTTGTTGGAAATGTCCTGAATTTCTAGAGCATTGGTCCCACGTTCATAGGTAATTGTGAAAAATAAACTAGAATTTCATGGTCAAGGAAGAATAACTTATATTCTTTCATTTGCAATGATCACACAGATGTGTGTTTATATAAGTAATCTTTATATGATTCAACACATTAAAAATTAAGCCACTGATTGCATTTCAGAGAGATAGTAAATGGTTCATCAACCTAAAGTATTTATCTACTGTTGGGAGAGCCAATTTAAAAAATTATACATTATTCAAAGGCCAAGGATAGAGAGAATTTTAGTACATTTCCTTATGTATCATGCACAAGCCTGTCATGCTTACATATAATGGATATTTGATAAATTTGAGTTGAACCTCTGTCTTAAGTTCATTTTTGAATCTGAAGTCATTCTTGGGAAGGATCTCATGGGATGTAATTGTTTACCCCAAAAAAGCAGACTTTATATATATGCAAATTCCCATGATTTTCTGCTCTACTCAGACATTTCAATAGTTACACTAAAGTTATATAAATGAAGGATTCTTCTGGTTAGAGAAGTTTATAACCAATAAGCCCAGTCATGAGAGATAATGGGTAAAATGAAAGCATTTTCCTCAAATAAACCTTTAATGACATCATCAGAGACAAGTCCCAGAATGATTGCTTGGTCATTCTGATGGGTGTGTCATTTCCCTTGTTCTTAGGGGGTTTGTGTACAAGTGACTCCTTTAGGCATCCCAGTTAAAGAAAGAGAAATCAAAGACAAAATCATTTTATCAAATAATTTACTAACAGATTGTGGTAGACCGAATTGGCATGTAGTACATATTTTAGAATTCGTGTGTGTGTGCACGAGCATGTGTGTGTGTGTGTGTGTGTGTGTGTGTTGTCTAGCTCAGTCAACTAAGCTAGAATGCAGTGATTTACTGCAACCTCCAACTCCTGGGTTCAAGGGATCTTCCTGCCTTAGTTTATTCAACTAATATTTGTTGGAACTCCATTGGGGATCAGAAACTGTCAGATACTAAGTATAAAATGAAAATACAGTCATTCCTGTCTTCATTGAGTTTACCATTTATTCATTACATGAATAATCACACAAATAAGTATAATTACATATTGATATAAGTCCTATGAAAATTAGAGCGCTAACTTAACCCAGAATATGTAGGTCATTTTTGGTATTTTAAATTTTATCATAAATACAATGGGAAAATGTACAAGTTTGGTTCACTTCTGTGTAGAGAATGGTTTTGTGTTGTTGAAAAACTGTCATTTGGACTGGAAGATATGGAAAAATAGGCAGATCAAAAATATATTCTGAAGGTTTTTTCACAAAGACGTGATAGGTTGATAGTCTCAGTTGAAGAAGATTTCAAGGTTCACCTTTCGATTTCTTGCATTAGTAACTGAATGTAAATAAAAAAGATGGATTCTGATCATCATCCATTTCTGGGCATGCCACAACAGATCAGTAAGATTTAGGAATAGGTGGACCGTTCTATCCTTGTGTTGCAGATGCTGTGGTTTACCCAGAGTGTAAACATTTGCAAGATACTTTTGTTTGTATTTGCCTTACCTCATTCGTTTGGATTGAAAACCTGGTGGAAACATCATAACTGAAGGAAACGGATGACAATTAATGATAAGAAATTGTTATTTTGGAGGATGAATTATAAATCAAATAATTCAGCCTTTCTAGATTGAATAACATTTTAAATTTCAATTAGCTTTATTTGAATTAAACTAGTTTATATAGATGAGTTTTTAAATGGTTACCCTTTGTATAGTCAGTGTTTAGAAATCACATTGAGATAAAATCTTTCAGAGAGACTACAGTTTCCTCCACAGTGAAATTAATTGCTCCTTTGTTCTTTTGTTTCCTCTTGTGTGTAGCATAATTCTATGATTCTAGGATTCAAAATTCAGGTTAGAAATATTAATTCTATAGTTAAGCAAACTAATAGGTGACAAAAGACCTTTATGGATTAACCTTGGAACATAAGCATCATTCTTATCTTGATCTGAGTTCTAACTCACTGTTGAAATGAGTATTTGGAAGGAATGTTTAGGGATTAGTGCTGCTCTTGTACTTATACTCAAGTGATTCTTAGTTATCAAAGCAAGAGAAAGCAGATGTGAATTGTAGTTTTAAATAATACTAGTGGCTAACTTGATTGAGTTCTTATGTCAGTTGCTATTCCACTGGCTTAACACATATTAACTTCTGTAACCCTCATAGCACTATTATGAGCTTGGAAGGTATTGTTATTACCCTCATTCATCAGAGGAAGAAACTGAGACAAGGATTCTGGAGAGACCAAAATTCAAATACAGGGTGTTTGGCTTCAAAGCCCATATGCTTCACCACAGCACTCTATTTCCTTCAACAAATGAATATATTTATGTGTAGCTTTGAAAGAAATTTAATCAACTTATTTTAGTAATACAAAAGTATTTACTGAAAAGTCAAAAATATCTGTGGATACAAGAAGAGCTCCCAGAGGACACTCATTTTTACTTAGGTTACTTTGAGGGTGAGGTTTCTTCCTGCTGTTACCCACCCAGCTCTTCCTCAAGCACAGTTCAATGGCCTACCTTTTTTTGAGATAAACAGTGCTCAACTGTTTACTAGCACAGAGCCAACACTTGTAAATATAAGAAGATTATTGGAAATATTTGAAAAAAATAAATTCATATTTAGTTTTGGAAAGAATTAAATAACTGCATCAGACTCTCCCCATCCAACCCTCACCATGATCTAGAAAATCATTGTTTTAATTCACAATATGGTAACATTAAAAACTGCACGATGTTCTCATCCTTCCTGGTCATTTCTATTATTTGATAATTTAGGATGATTTGCCCAATTTCTAATTATACAGAGCTTTCAGGAGCTTTCTATCCTTAAATGTTCCCACCTGAATGGTTCTCATATTCCTTGAATGATGGAAAGGGGACTGTTAAGAGTTTGTATTAATTAATTTATTTATTTAAAAAGTTCTTGAATATTTAGCCTTGATTGGGTCATGTTATCATTTTAGATACAGGTAGACTCAGTGCATGAGGCTGCCCTGAAAGTAAATTTCAGTAATTAAAAAACATCTCAATAATCTTTGCGTCTCACTATCTGCTTTGATAACAATATTGACTGGAACCTCCCATTAATTGTGAAGATGGGTGAACTGAATTTCAATTCTTTCTCAAATTGAGTTAATTTTGATGAAAGACTCTAAACATGGAGTGCAGTTTATTCAACTGACATTTCCAAATACAACTACATTCCAATGTGTATTTTTAGTCATTTGCATGCATTTATTCAGTTTTTTAAAATAAACATACCATTTTTAGCTAACTGTGAATTATTAGCTTTTCCCAACACTATAGGGATAGTTCTTTATGCCCTTTTTTATACTATTTTATTTGTTTGTTTTAAATTCTCTATTGTTCTTTCTTAAGCAGGTCCACTTAAAAATGAAAAAGAACAACAAACAAACAAAACAAAGGAAATTTCATAGTTGTTTTTGTTTTTATTAATTTTTCTATGCACCACAACAATATGGGTTCCACAGCATGCTGGACCAAAACATCTGAATAACCTTCTAAAGTTCAATCAAGAGGCTAAATACCTTCCCCCCATCCCTTTCTTTATGTTACAATTGTGAAAAGACTTAAAAAGCAACCATGACATTCCCTGTATTGCAGGGACCTGTTGTTCTTTGTAAATAGTGAGAATTCAATAAATGTTTATTGAACTGAATTTTCCAGAATTAGTCACATTTATATGTTTCTTCTTTTTTCTGTTAAGTATTTTAAATGTCTCTCCTGCATGTTAGAACTTTGCTCTTATTTTCTAGGACATGGAATAGCCTTGCTACATGTGAACCTTTTATATTACAAAATGCAAACTGTGGCTATATAATATTAGCAGCCTAATTTTTCTGTAGATAGATAGATCTAGCTTATCAAAACACAGTAATTTCTTTAAACTTTTTTTTTAATATGTGGTATTTTAAAGCTAGGATCTTGCTATTCTATTCAATAATTGCTTTTAAAGAAAATCTCAATCTCCAGAGAATATGAGAAGTTTACTTTATTTGTCTTACTGAAAAACTGTGTATCAAATCATTGGTTATATTCTGTACGATTTTGTACCATGATAGCTATCTTGCTCTCCTTTTAATGTCAACATTTACATTCTAACTATAAAAAGAGATCCCACTTAATTTAATTACAATGTTAAGAATTACAGGATAACAGATGGATTTCATGATGAGTACAATGTTTTGAATTTTAAACAACAAATAGCAATTTCAGTTTTGTCTCATATTATATATTTTGACAGTGAACGCAGTGTATTTCATTTGTGATAACAGACTCACTAAAATTTTACAAATGACATTTTGTTAATAATTTAGACATAAAATATATTGCATAGAAAGATAAATGCATCAGACAAATGAAATGAATTATTAGTTTTGAAAAACTTCTTGCATGGGTCTTTTATTTTTGCCTTTGAAAGTGATATAATTTCCTTATGTAATTAGATATCATAAAAAAATTAATATACTAAAAGTAAATTTCTTGAACATTAGTGATAGAGTTTTAAATTATTGAGCTATTTATATGACTTTTATTTTTCTTTGCTTAACAAGGGACTTTGGAGATCTTATAGCTAAATGTACGCTTGGCAGGCCTACACTTTATGCTCTGAGGTAGTTCTGGAATATTCTGTATATAGTTATTAATATATAGCATTTTATATTTTATATTATGTTCTAAACTATAGTAACATTAATTATGGCTGCCAGCAAATAGTATAATTTATTTCTTGTTTAGGGTCCTCTTAGAAATCTCTATAGATTCATCATTGGCCCCATTGAAACAATTTTATTTCACCAGTGAATGTGTCAATAATTTTGAGTTTACATTTATTTTTTCATTTAGCCATATGAGATGTACAGTTCATTACTCCTTTGCTCTTTAACTTCCTTCTGGTTTAAATGCCATGGTCATGCATTTTATTTAATTTATTGTCACATTTTTTACACTCTTCCTCCCCTGATCCCATCCTTCTATGGCATTGTCAACCCCAGCTTTTTATGTCCTCTGCACCTACACTTGTGTGATGCGAGCACTGCAGAAGCCTAGTACAGAACCAAACAGGCTGGTACCACCACTGGGTCCTGGCATCTAGACACAGGTACACCTACAATGGACTGTGATCCTCCTGAGCACATTTTCCTTTTCTGCTCAGTGGCTTTTCCAAAAGGCTATAAATAACCTTTTTCAATACTTCTATCACACCCTTTCCTCTTCTCACTCACTCCTAGCCTTTTAGTTTTACAACCTCACCTTTTACTCTCAGACAAGATAATACCATATTTAAATGAGTTGTTGTATTTATTATTTAACACTCTGTCAGACTGTGTTAAGAACTTTTCCTATGTTACATCATTCAATCTTTCTGCAACCTAGCTTCATTAGTCATATTTTCCAGATGGGGTGAGCGAGACTGAGATAAATTAAATGCCTTGTACTAACTCAAGAGAAGAAGGAATTCAGTAGTAGAACTGGTTTTCGAATATCAGGACTGACCCTCTAAAGTTTCTTTAGTTTTTTTCTAACTACGGGTGAGATTTGTTTTACCTCCTTTTTGTGGGGGTCCTGCCCTCGCTGGGTCTGGGGTCTCCTGAAAGAGGGACGATAGGTGAATGACGGAACTTACGACGAAATGATATAGATGGACACCTGCTCCTGGACAGAATGCCAATTTAATGTTAGTTAACACAGAGCTTTTATACCATTCACAAAGGGGCAAGACAAAGAAAATTTCTTCACGTACATATGCTTTAAAAGTTACCACCATCTAGCAGTCTAGAAGCGACAGACAAGCCAAGAACACCATCTACTTTCAGTTAATGAGTCTTTATCATAAAGCCAAATATGATAGTTTTAGTTTAAAGTCCCAAATTACAGTCCTTGAAATGTCTCAAGAAAGTTTCCAAGTGCACATTTCTTCATGTATTAGGAGTTTTCTTGGGCTTCTATGACCTTCAAAGCTTCGTAATCGTCTCTCTTGTCCAGGTGTCTTCGTTACTTTTCTCTTATCCTGCAGTGTTTATTTCTAAAGAAAACTCAAA
>CAUYQG010125253.1:0-10196 GCA_963574415.1 Tarsius wallacei | reverse complement strand
CTCAGCCTTCCAAGTAGCTGGAACTACAGGTGCGCGCTACCACACCCAGCTAATTTTTTGATTTATTGTAGAGATGAGGTCTCACCAAGTTGCCCAGGCGGGTCTCAAACCCACAGGCTCAGGCAATCCACTCACCTCAGTCTCCCAAGGCGTGGGATTACAGGCTGAGTCACCGAGCCCGGCTCACCCTTATTTTTTTTTACATGATGTGGGTAGAATTCTAAGATGCACCCTGAGATTCCCATTCCTTGGTATATATATTCTGTACCATCCCCTCCTTTTGAGTATGGGCAAATCACTAAATATGACAAAGGTCACTCTGGTGATTAGATCCTTAATCAGCTGATGTTGAGTTAATCAAAAGGAAGATCGTCTGTGCAGGACTGATCTACTGAGTTGAACACTTAAACAAGGCAAGAAGTAGCAGCAGAAGCTGTCCCACTCAAAGAAGGAAGCAAACAGCCATGTCGTAAACTGCCTAGAAGGGCTATGTGGCAAGAAACCTCAAGGAGCTCCTAGAACTTGAATGTGGCTCTGGGAGATGACCAGCCGGAAAGCAGAGCCCTCAAACACATAGCTGCAAGGAAATCTATTCTGCCAGAAACCTTGTGAGATTAGAATGGGTCTATGGGCATGAGCATGAGAAAGTAAATAGCTCAGCTGACACCTTGATCTTAGCCTGGTAATACCTTAACAGAGAGTCCAGCTAACCCATGCCTGGATTCCTGACTCATGGAAACTCTGAGATAGTAATTAGTGTTGCTGTAAGCCACCAAGTCGGTGGTCATTGATTACACAACAATAGCAAATAATACACCACCTTGAAAAAAAAAATACATATATATATATATATATATATATATATATATACCTTTCCCAAAAAGTAATAAGCTGTAACCAAAGTGTTACAAGTCATAAACCAGTTTTATGAGTTTTGTGCCACCAAATAATGATCGTTTATAACATGATACAAACACACAAAATTAATATAACCTATGTTATCAACGGTTGATAAACCTATGTGTGCTACAGACCAGGATAGTCTGAGCAGAATGAGTGGTTGGGAAAGGTGCTTCCCTTCTGATGTCAGGTGATGTAATTGCTCTGCAGGTTCTTGACTTTGCCACAGAAAAGAATTTCAGAGCAAGTTCAAAGTAACATTTTAAAGTAGAGTTTATTAGAATGAAAGACATGCTCAAGAGAGAACACAGGTGCCCTAAAGGAAAGGTCACAGGCTTTCTGTTAGCAGAAAGATTTATAGATTGTACAAAATTGTGATTAAACAAACTATTTTCTAAGTTGAGATTTGTAGGCTATGTGGGTTGCAACAAGCTATTGATTACAAATTTCAATTCTTATCATTTAATTCCTAAGCTTGGTTGTGTCACAAAGAATTCTTGAGATGTTGGGAAAAGTTACTGTTTAAGTTTTAGAGCACCATGCCTCAGTATCTTTGATCATTCCCTATTGTCTTTGTTTATTGCCTCTGTGATTGACTGTGCCAGCTGCCCCTCATTCCAAGGTCAGGTCTGGTGTGTCTGGTTAGTGGGATGATTGTTTGGAGAGTTATGTTCTAATAAGCCCATCAGAACATAACATGCTGACTATCTGTTCCTCATTTATCTAACTTGCACCTGCCTATGGAAGCTTACCTATCTATATCTAAATTATGTTAACTGTGCTTGCCTCATTTTCAATCTCATATAATTCCTATGTCCTCACTTGGAATGCTGGACCAGCCCAGGTAGTAGGGAGATATGCCAGATTTTCTAGACTACTGCTGTTTACTCTGGCTTCCATATCCTGCCATTTCCCATGACCTTGGTGGTCTTGGTCATTTACTGAATCTTGTTCCTAATGATGACCTCATATAATAACTGCCCTTAGGGAAGTATAGATTCTGTCTCCTCAGATATATGTGAAAGTTATGAAAAGCATGGAATCAGAAGATCTGGTTTCTATCCTGGTATACTATTTACTGTCTGCATCTTTCATGGCAAGTTGCTTACTCTTTCTGCACCAAACACAATGCAGTCATAATACATGAAGATACTTGTAAAACTCATATGATTCAACTTATCCACAAGTACCTGACACACAACTTTTCAACTACTGAGTGCTCAATAAATGATTATTCACTTGCTCTGGAAGCATGGCACCAAATAACGAACATTTATGAAGTGATACAATTTACCTGAACTCTGAAAATGCCATTTCCAGCATTTAGGTTATTTAACAGCCTGGAAGGGCACGAGGAAATCATACATATGTGAGCTGCCTGAGGTATAATTGATTGGACAGCCCACGTCTTGTACAGGCTATTGAACTCAATGAAGTGCTGCCTCTGAAGTTCCCCTCTAGAGAAAAACACAGATTTCCCTCATAGCAAAGATGCTTTGTTCACCTCATTAGCATACCCCACGGAGTATGACTTTTTGAGAGCAAGAGCCAAAGAATGAGAGGAATTTTGAGGCAGTAAAGAAGATTGCTCACTCAAGACTACAAATAAAGAGGGTGGAATTTCCACTTCATCTGGAAAGTTCCCCTCACTAGACATGCTTAAGAAGAGGCATGCCTATGAAATGCTAATGAAGTCAATCCCATTCACATGTAAATTTCTAGATTTTTCCCTCCAAAATTAAGTCCTAACAAGTGATTTAAAGAGCAATTGGCTTCTAGATAAACCTGCCTTAACATACATTTTCCAGCAAATTATACCAGCCCAAAGCATGTTTGATAGGTAATGCCGCCTGTTCGAGTTGCCTTTGGGAGAACTTTTATCGAGAAAGGTCTTTCTTTTCTTTTGCTGTTTCCCTAATTAATGCTGTGCTTCTCTCCACAACATAAAGTTGTAAAAAGGGATTATGCCTCACTAGGAATGATGAAGACACAAAGGGTGTTTTTGCCTTATCCCCCGAATCATAATCATATTGCACATTTTCACAATGTTCTTTTTTTCTTCTTCTCACTCCAAATCATATACCAGATGGTAAATCCCAGGAAATAATTAGCAGGTTTGGCAAAAATTCTAAGAGCAAAATGATTTTGAAAGCTATATTTGAAGCAAAAAAAAGTGGAGCAAAGGAGATAAAGATAGATTTAGTGCTTGGGGTTGATGAAATAGTGTTAAATGAGGCACAAAGAAAGCTTTAGAGTTTTATATTACTGTGTTTTGAATGTGTAGCTGAATAATCTTCAAAGTGGATATGGAAGAAAACATGATTCAGAGAAAACCAAAGTCCACCATGAGCTAGCATAAAGGAGCATTGGATTGTTTAAAAAGAACTACTTCTGTGCTCAGACTAAGTATACCCCAGTAATCTGAGAAGACTTGAAGACTTCATCATAGAACACTATCAGAAAACCCGAGGGTGATAGAAAGTGGGTGAAACTCCAACCTCAGGCAAAGACCCCAGTTTTCAAAAAAGGGGATGAAGTGTATGTTCAAGAAACTACCTACATTTTTCTAAGCAAAATGTCAATTCCTGGCTATATTTTAAATAAATAATAGAAATGTATCTTCATGCCCTTAATTACTATGCTACTTGAGAGAGAGAGCTCCAAACTATCCATGTAACCAAAAATCCACCCATTCATTCAGCAACCACTTATATAATTACTACCAAAGGCAGGTACTGTGATAGGCACCTATCACATGATGGTAAATAAAAGGGGATCCTATGAATCTACTCCTCTCATGGAGCATTCTAATGAGAATGTTTGTACAAAGGTTGTGATCATTGCTGCTATAGAAAAGCAAACAGTGTATTTAGGCTATGTCAAATCACAGACAAACTGCCCTCTCTGAGAATGTTGTTAAAGGCTTCCCAGAATGCCAGAAGATCCTCTTTCCCTTTAGGATTCTTTAAAGAAACTGATTTCCAAATAGGAGTGAAAATATATACATACTTTTCTTAGTGGCCAAGCCAGTGGTCTGAAATCCCTAGAATTCATGCTTCTCTGGCAAAAGCTGGATTGAAGATATGGCCTAAAATGGATGCCCAGGTGTGATCTTCCCAGTCTTCTCCTGAATTGCAGATGAATTGGGCCATCGGATGACACTGACCTGAATGGCTCAACCAAGCATGCTGGAGAGAATGGAAGAGAGAGCTGTGGGGCTGACTCAGTTACTCTTCCAAACCTAGCTCTGGGCACTTCCCTGGGAATATTTTCTGCTCTTTTTTCTGGGAACAACAAGTAGAAGAAAGCTTGTTCTTTCTATGGAACCATGAAGAAAAGGAAAGGGGATGGGAAGAAAAGATAAAGTAACTTTGCTCACTGGCACATGCAGCCTGTGCTGAAGTCGGAATCCTCTCCTCTCTCTTGCCCCATCCAGCATGCTGCTATATGTATACACTCGTTAGAGACTACAACTTTGGGAATGCAATGAATGGGGCAGGGAGAACCATGATAAATCATGCATATCTAGGATAGCTTGGCATCTGGTGTGGGCCTCACTGATTAAAAGAGGGAAAGAGTTGTCAGAGAGATCAGGCCTTTTACCATGCAGAAGGGATTATATTATTTTGTATAATTCCAGCAGTATATGTGTTAAAGTTCTCCAAAAGAATTGAACCAATGGTAGATAGATCTAGATTGATAGATACATGGAGGTAGTTAGATAGAGACATTGATATAGATACATTGATTGATTTTTTTTTAATTGGCTCATCCAATTGTGGGGGATGGTAAGTTGAAAATCTTCAGGGCAAGCTGGCAGTTTGGAGATTCAGGTAAAAATGGATATTGTAGTCCTGAGTTTGAAGGCTGGAAACTTGGGGAGAATTCCACCTTCTTTGGAAAACCTCAGTCTTTACTATTGAGGCCTTCAACAGAATGAATGAGGCCCACCTACATAATGGAGAGTGATCTGCTTTACTTAAAGTCAACTACTTATTTGTTTGTTTGTTTGTTTATAAAATTTATTGTAGAGATGAGGTCTTGCCAAGTTGCCCAGGCTGGTCTCAAGCCCCTGGGCTCAAGTAATCCCCTTGCCTCTACCTCCCAAAGTGCTGGGATTACAGGCGTCAGCCACTGCGCCCAGCTGAAGTCAACTACTTTAAATAAAATCATGTCTAAAAAACACCTTCACAGCAACATCTAGCCCAGTGTTTGGTCACCATAGTCTAGCCCAGTGTTTGGTCACCATAGTCTAGACCAGTTGACACATGAAACCAACCATCACAATACAGCTAAAACCAATCCTGTGGGGAAAGACAGACCCTACCCTGAGCTATTCCAGCAGATCCATACTTGATGAAAGAGTATTAGATGATGGAAACCAAGCAATGGGAAGTGTACACACCCTCTTCTAGTTATTCATAATGACATAGTATTCAGGTGTTCAACCAGTGTTTGCCGAGTACCTAAGATGAGCCAGGAACTGTTCTGGCTACTTCTGACACAGAAGTGAACAAAACAGAAATGTTCTTTGCCCCCATGGAGTTGACAGTCTAGACCAGAAGTCAGTAAACTATAACCTGAGGCCAGGTCTGGCCTGCCTCCTGTTTTTGTAAATAAAGTTTTATCAGCATATAGTCACGTTCATTTATTTACACATCATGGCCACTTCTGTTACAATGGCAGAAAGGAATAAATACAATAGAGACCAGTATGGACAGCAAAGCCTAAAATATTTACTCTCTGGCACTTTACAGAAGATGTTTGCTGGTCCTTGGTGTAGGTCTTTGCATAAACAAAGCCTAAGGGACTCACTTATTTCATTCTGTGGACAAATAGCAACGCTGGAACGATTGCTTCTTCAAAAATAAGAAAAGAGAAAATTGACGTGTAGTCTATAAAATCTCCAGAAAGAAAACTTCTAGTAGCAAAAAAAAGCTAAGAAGTTGCATCTGCTATTGGAATCAAGAAGTGAGGCTGCTGTGAAAAAGAGGCAAAAAGTCCACAAGAAGAGAACAGGTGAAAATGAAAAACAGAACAGAATAAAATGTAAATACCAGCTGAGATGAAAAGTAAACTCTGTGATATAAGTCACATCGTTTTCAAGGAAACCAAAATTACAAAAGCAGAATTAAAACCTGCACTGGATAGCAAAAGATCAAAACAGGCATAGAGAAAATGTTAAATCAATAAAATAGAAAACAAGAGATACTGTAAAGAATTCAGAGAAAAAGAACAAAGAAATAAAAAGTTTATGAGAAACACAGGGGGTAGGAACAGAGACTGGTTGTAAAGAAATTGATTTTCTCTAGGAAGCTACAAGAATAATTGAAAAATAAGCAATTTTTTTTTTTAATTTTTGGTAGAGATGAAGTCTCACTATGTTGCCTAGGCTGGTCTCAAACTCCTGAATTCAAGCAGTCCTCCTGCCTTGGCCTCCCAAAATGCTGGGATTACAGGTGTGAGCTACCATGCCTGGCTTTTTATTAAGTCACTATTATGCACTATGCGCTGTGGTAAGTATGTCATTATCCATTTTAATTCTTACAACAACCTTTTAAGACAAACTAATTTATCCCTTCTTTTTTTGGCTTTTTAAAATAAAAAAGTAAGGATTGTGGGAAGTCTGTAAATTAACCGCAGTTAGCAACTAAACAAATAAACCAGGAATTAAATCCTGGACTGACTAAACTTAACACCCAAATTTCATAGCCCTAATGAAAGAAACAAACAATAAAAATTTTACCGAAGGGGGAAAAAAACGACCCAACTTTGTAGATCAAAATGATTCACCCTCGTCGTGATCCAAACAAAATAATGAAGAGTTATTTAGATATGCAAACATTTTGCCCCTTTTATGCAAAACAAGGAAATGTCCTCTACATTTGGGGATAAATATAAGCACACCAAAAACCATTAATGTGGTATGCAAAACCCACTAATGATGTTTCAGACGACACTAACAGAAATGTACTATTTGGTTGAAAAAAAGACAATAGTATTCTACACCCAACAAGTCATGTCTAGAATAAGATCCAGTTCTGGAAGCCATTTTTAAGGACTTTAATAAGTCCTCAGACAGAAGGCAACCAGCTGAACACAACCGTGAGCAGTGTTCAGAGAAAGTGTGCAGGCAGATGCTGATTCACACCTAGAGAGGAGAAATCACACAGAGGCAGTGGTGGGTGGGCAGTGAGCAGGTGAGAGGTTAGGTGCCATATGTGCACAAAGTAAAATTCAGTCAGCTTATATTGTTGCATAAACAATGTTCAAATGACTTCCTGGGCAATGAAGTAAGCTCTTGCTTGAAATAGTTGAGCAAGTTCTATTACATTGTTGTTGTTTTATTACAATTCTGTGGCTTATAGAATAGCTGGTCTATTTCAATCATTATTGTCATTTGGGAATTATTATTTTACAAACTTGGCAGAAAAGAATGATCATAGTCTAAAGATAACTCTCTAAAGCCACTTTGAATTGCCCTTAAAGAGTTTTTGCATGCTAATGACAGCTGAGTTAAAGCTCAGCCCAATAAAAATGAGCTTTGGAGAAGACAAGAGTAGTAGCCAAAAGAAACAAATAAAAATGCAGGACACACTCTCATAGTTTGTGCTGCTCTTGAATTAATAATACAGAGTAATCAAATGGAATACATTATAAGTTTTGTTCAGAATATGCTAAAATAATAACTATTTTATGAATATACATTAATGTCAATTATTATTCATTATTAATACTTCACCATCAAATTAAAAAGAAGATCTGTGTGTGTCTCCTACTTGTTTCTTTCTCTGGTCTTATTATAATACTCAATCACTTTATAAGTAATTAATGATCTGATACAATTTGGAAATAGAAATTTCAACCTGAATACCAGATACTAAAGTTGATATGGGATGACATTCTGATATGTTCTCAGGTCGTTTATCAAATTTTGATTAGTGGTAAATATTTGATACTCTTCCTAAGATCTTCTTTCAATTTCCAAGTAGTTTTGTGTGATCATCTAATCCAATTTTGAAAAAGAGATACACTTAGCAGAGCCTTTAATTTCTAAGATTTTGCTATTGCAATATATAAATCTTATGGGAAGTGCTCTAGAAAGTTGCAGATATTCATGTCCCTGCAAACAATTGCATCACATCTAAGACTCTTAGGAGAAGAATGTGAATTTCTTCATAAAGTGTTTCCTCTTAAAACACAGGGGACAAAATTCCACATATGTATTTGGTTATGTACTTTACAAAACGTCTTGGTATTCTCCCTTAAACCTCACAAAATTCCTACAAAGTAGCTAATTCCTTTATTAGAGATCTTTAAAAATTGAGGCTTGAGCATTTAGTGAGTTTTCCAAAGTCTAACAGCTTTCAGATTGCAAATCGAGGCCTGAAAACACTGACAAGCTTCACTCCGCTTCACCCTGCTGAAGCTGTTCAAGAAAAGGATGTGAAGATCTGACCCCACCCAAATGATTTCTTAGCTTCCTTCTCAAAGGTAAGCATGAAGAATAACACTGACATTCATTAGGAAATTTAAGATGTGCTTCATATGAGTTTCATTTGGCAGGCTAACTTTCCCCTGTCTCGTGAACAGGAGACTATTTGATAGGTTATATACCTGTGTCTAAATGGCTCTGTTTCTGTCTGAGAAGCTGCCATAAGGCCCTGCATGAAATAGGCATTTGATAACACAGTGGACTGATTTTGTAGTTGAACCTCTGTTTGTAGGATGTGTTGATGATTGTTGCATTCCTCCTTTAAACTCAGCTGTTCAATGCCGAATATATATGTATATATTCCACTAGTTTAAAAAGTGATCAATGGGATGAAAACAAAATTTAACTCAAGTTGGGTGTAGTGGCTCATGCCTGTAATCCCAGCAACTTGGAAAGCTGAGGCATAAGGACTGCATGAGCCAAGGAGTTTAAGACCAGCCTGGGCAACATAGCAAGACCCCGTCTCTACAAAAATAAAAAATTAGCTGGGCATGATAGCACACCTGTAGTATCAGCTACTCAGAAGAGTGAGGTGGGAAGATCACTTGAGACCAGGAGTTGGAGGCGGCAGTGAGCTGTGACCACACCACTGCACTCTAGCCTAGGCCACATAGTAAGACCCTGTCTCTTAAAAAAATAGTAAAAATTAAAAAATCACATTCATTGACTGTTTTTACTAAGTTACCAAACTTATTTCTCTTTTCAGTCCAGTCACATGTTAGTTCAATTCAACCTTGTTGCCACTGAGAGTGATGCAGATGTATGTCTCTAGTCGGAGGACATGGACATAGTCCAATAGCCCGCTCGGTTTTAGGGCCCAGGCCTGGGATGAAAAAAGAACAATTTGCCTACCTTTGGACATTTTGACAAATAAAAATTATGAACAACTTATTGATCTCCAAACCTTAAAATCATCACTGGAAATTTTTTTTTTAATTAGTAACACAAAATTTCAGTTCTATGTTCACCAAATTCAAGGCACAAAGCCTCAGAGAATTATGGAGAAAGTCCACCCAATCAATGGAATTCAGAGCTACAAATTCAGCCACTAAATGGCGTGATTGCTGTAATTAGTCAAATGGTGTAATTATAGTAAACACATGATAAGTTGCCACCGAAGCACATAATTGCAGAGCATAATGGTGTTATTATGATTTCTTATTATATAATATGATTTGGATATATAATAAATGCCCATAACAATATTAAGTCAGTTTTCATTTGTGAATTTTCTTAGTACCTGATTTGGATTTTTTACATTTTTAGGGTTTAAAATCTAAGTTAGACAGGAAATCAGAGCACTTTTTCAATGAAGGAAAAAGAAGTTATTATCCAACATAATCCTTGGTGGAAACATGGGATTTAAAGTTAAGTATGAAGTCAGTCATTAGGATGACCCTAAACAGGTATTATAGTTAATGGTTACAGTACAAGAAAACACCTGTACAAATGTGGATGTTAATTCATATATACTCAGCTTCTCAGGAATTTATCATTCAAGTTTACCAAGAAACTATCCGTGAAAATAAGGTTTCCCAGAATTCAACACTGTCCCAACTGTCTTTGGTTTAATAGTCCTTAGAAGACAATGCTTTTAAGACATTTGTACATTGGATATACATGTGTTCAAGTTTTGTACCACGTAATAGTAGACTGATAATTGAGTTGTCCTGAATTCTTTTTAGATGTAGATTTGGTATGATCAAAAATATTTTTATTTTATAGAAGTTGAGAATTAGAAGAATTTTATTTTATTTTATTTTATTTATTTATTTATTTTTGAGTTGGAGTCTCACTCTGT
>CAUYQG010125247.1:0-25336 GCA_963574415.1 Tarsius wallacei | reverse complement strand
TGAGTTGGAGTCTCACTCTGTCGCCCAGACTGGAGTGCAGTGGCCGCTCCCGGCCACCGCAGCCTCGACCTGCTGGGCTCCGGCGATCCTTCCGTCTCAGCCTTCCAAGTAGCTGGAACTACAGGCACGCGCTACCACGCCCAGCTGATTTTTTGATTTATTGTAGAGATGAGGTCTCGCTTGCCCAGGCGGGTCTTGAACCTGCGGGCTCAGGCAATCCACTCACCTCAGCCTCCCAAAGGCGCGGGATTACAGGCTGAGCCACCGAGCCCGGCTTCTTTTTTTTTTCAATTCCTTTTTTTTTTTTTTGCTTAACTCAAATCTTAACTTTTATCCATTTTCTAGATTTCACATTAATTTGGGGGGGTTTGTTCCATGTGAAATTTTAAAAAATTGACAGTAAGTTCTATGTTGTCTTTCCACGTGATTCAATGCCTGTCTCTTGCTCCTAAGCAAGGCTAACCCTATGTACCTCTCCTATTTAGAACCAGTGATCTTTCAAGTGAGGTGCATAGGGCCTAATAAATGTATGTTGTTATGTTTTTTTAATCTCATCCTTTCATATGATTACATTTTCTGTTTTCTAATATGTGTAACATAAATACTGTATACATACATTGGTGTGCGTGCAATTTTCTTTTCTTTTGCCAATAGGAACCCATAACAAAAAGCTTTTGGAAATCACTAACTTAGAGTGTTAGTCAGCAGACTTGCAAATTCTAAGATACAGTAATTTGGAGTATTCTCAGATACTGTGGACTAGAAGACATTGAGGGTTCTCTGAGTAATTGTGCAATGTATTTACTGAATGTTCCAGTCTACCTTTTGTAAATTCTAGAGTTGTCATAGCCCAAAGCACAGCATATCAAATCTCAAATGATGAACTGCATACATAATTAATTCGGCAGTACATGATTAGTGTCACAACCCTACATTAATTAAATTCATAATAATGCTGTTTCACTAACATTGATTCTATAAGTCTAATATTAAAACTTGCAATTAAATTTTTTCATTGCCTATAACAAACAATTATTCTAATTCACAAGATAATAAGACTCTCAGCATATCAAAAAGTTGTTAATTTTGAAAATCAAACTAACAAAGGCTAAATGTACTCAAGCTAATGATAATCAGACTTACTCAAACAGCAGGCCTTATCCTATCAGCCTCCAGCTGTAATATGGGCCTCCATCTTTACATCTGTTTCTGAACAGCTAAAATCACTCAATTTTGCTAACTATTCCCTTTTTTACATTTTGACAAGTGGGCAATGAACATTGCTGGCAATATGACTACATTTTCCAAGTAAGCTCACTTCCCTAATCTCTAAGACATTATTTATATACCATCTGCTTGCTCTTCAGAGTCTCCAATACCAAGTGCAAAGTCCCTAACATATATTAGCACGTAGTTCCACATCAAATTTTATTATCATTCTTGGAGGGGGTACTATAACTGACAGGAAAATAATTACTGCTCAGACAAGTTCCTGCTATTTCTTTCTGCAATTTCACTGCTGCACTTTTCTTGTGGTTTCTCTGCCATTCTATAAATTCAAGTTCATGTCAAAGGAAGATAAATGGTGGAGTTATGTTTCCAATTATCCACTACTCTTCTGGCCAAAAACAATGAAAAATGTTGGATAAAATATTTTAAAACTTTAAGTATCAAAGAGTTAACAAGATTTTAATAAATTACCAGACCAAAATCTAAGTGAAAGCAAAAACCCAGTAGGTAAGGAAAACATGAAAACCCTTTTTACCCTGAGGGTATTTACCAAACTTGTAAACTTGAGCTAAAATTTTTATGGGCTAGTGGAGTTTGAGGTACAGAAGAAAAAGTCCAAAATCTGCTTATCATGAGCAGTCTAATAGTCTAAAAGACTACACTCCCCAATAAAGCTGTGGTGCCAAAAGTATTAGAATGATCTTCCCCATTCCAGGAAAAGTTGCCTTGGCACTGAACAGATGGGAAGTTTTTAGTATGTTGCAGACTCAGGTGGTGCACTCACAAAACTTGCAACCCAAACATCTAACACCTAGTAGTCGAAAAACTTCATGTTACTATAAGCAAAGTAGACTTTAAAGCAAAAAACATTACTGGAGATAAAGAGGAACAGTCATAAGAATAACACATTTGACTCATCGAGTTTAAAAAACAATTCTAAATTTGTTTGTACCCAATAACATAGCCTCAAAAAGTATAAGCAAACCTTGACACATGAACAATGAAAAACAGACAAATTCACAATAATAATGAAAGATTTTAATATGCTTTTTAGTAATTGATAGTACAAGCAGAACACCACCACCCCCAAACAAATTCAGTATGAATATAAAGGCTTGAACATAATTTTATCTTGTGGGCTTATTTTTTAACTCATTGCCTATTCTGTATGAATAAGCAGTTAATAATAGATATATTATATTGATAGATATCAACCAAACCACATTCATCCAGTGACAGACTTGCACGTATTGATTGTGCACTTTGATTTCTCCAAATTGTTAATTATTTTTAAGGATAAATTCTTAGATTTATCACCACAAATTCATTCAACAAATATTTATTTATTGTTTTAGATTCAGGAGGTACACATGCATGTTCATTACATGGTCATATTGTGTAGGGGATTGGGTCTCAGGTGGCCCATTCCTCAGACAGTGAACATTGTGCCCTGTAGGTACTTTCTGAACCCTAACCCCCACCCCACATTGGTGCCCCCAGAGTCTATTATTTCCATCTTTGTGACCGTTTAGCTCCCACATATGAGTGAGAACATGCAGTGTATGGTTTTCTGTTTCTAAGTCAGTTCACTTAGGATGAACTCTAAGCTCTATCCATGTTGCTGCAAAGGACATGTTTTCATTCTTTATTATGGCTGTGTAGTATTCTATGGTGTATATATCCCATATTTTCATTATCCACCGATCAGTTGATTGGCATTTTGGTGGCTTCCACATCTTTGCAATTGTGAATTGTGCTGTGATGAACATGCAGATGCAGGTGTCTTTTTTTACATAATGTCTTTTTTTACATAATGTCTTTTTTTACATAATAACTTCTGTTCCTTAGGGTAGATACCTAGTAGTGGGACTGCTGGATCAAATGGTAGAACTACTTTTAGTTATTTGAGTAATCTCCATACTGCTTTCCATAGAGATTGTACTAATTTACACTCCCACCAGCAGTGAATAAGTATTCCCTTTTTGCTGCATCTGGGCCAGCATTTATAGTTTTTTTATTTTTCAAATAATGGCTATTCTGACTGATGTAAGATAGTATCACACTGTGTTTTTAATTTCCATTTCCCCAACGATTAGTGATGTTGAGAATTTTTTTCATATGTTTGTTGGCAACGATTATTTTTGAGTGCCTAATATGCCCTGGGCAGTGTCATATGCACTGAGGATGCATAGAGAACAAAACAAAAATCTGTGCCTTGCCTTCGTGGAGCTAAGTTGTAGTAGGGGGATGTCAGACATTAAATAGCAAATAGAATGAATAAGAACATTGTAGAATATGCTAGAAAGTGATGAGAACTATGAAATAAAAATAGAACATGCTACACAGAATTGAAAGGTCAGGAGAGGGATTGCAATTTTAAAAGGAAGTAGATAGACTTCACTGAGAAAGTGATATTTACTTAAAGATTTGGAGGAGGAGAGTGATTGAACCATGCAGATATCTGGGTGAAGAAAGATTCCTGGTAAAAACAACAAACAGGGCAAAGACCTTGAAGGGAGCATGGTCATTGCTACACCCAGATTTTTTCTTGTAACTGAACTCAAGTTCTGCTGCTCTTTACTCAAAAGTCAAACCTGAGAGATGAGGGTTGGTGAAAGGAAATCAGATTTATTAAAACGCCAGCAACCTAAGGAAATCGTGGACTAGCATCTCAAGTCAATATAAATATAAATGCTCTGTTTATGTTAAGTTCAGGGAGAAGAGGAGCGGGGTGCCTCTGGGCACCAGTGAGTGTCTGAGGAGGCTGGGGAGCTTCTTTGTCCTTGGTCATGTCACAATTTAAAAAAAAATATTTAACAAAACATAGTGCACATACTCCCCTTTTCCCCAGAATTCTTCTTGACAGTTGTATACGTGTTCCTATGTTATCTTTTCAGTGTTTCAAAATTATTCTAGCCTATGGGCAAGTATAAGTAAAGGACCCTAAAACAAAAAGGCTGCTAGTTGTGTTAACTTCTTTGCTGTCACACGGTTGCACTCTTATCCCTATTGGTTTTGTTTATCTGTCCCCCAACTTCTTTGCACTTTGCTTTTGATGTCAGATGGTTGTGACTTTTCTGTCCTTTGGCTACTGGAGTTGTTTCACTTGTCTATGGAGAAAGCCAGAAATCCTGGGAGTCTATGTCCCCCAAGGTAGCCAGGTAAGCAGTGACTGAATAGTTTGGAGATTAAAAACCCCAACTCCCTTGCGTCAAGGCAAGCCAAACTCTGAGACATAATGCACATTTCAGAGTTTCCTTCAGGATTAGGCTGAATCTTCCACGGAGTCTGAAATGTTACCCATGCTTAGCTATTTCCTTTCCCTGTCCTGTTTTATCAGCTCTCTTACTGGCTTTCCCTGGAAGCACTTCCTTAATAAATCACTTGCACATGAATCTTTATCACAGGTCTGCTTTTGGGAAACGTGATCTGAGACAGGTAGTAAGTTGTGAAGCTGTGTGTGACACTCAGAACTGTATCATTTTGGGGGTCCATGATCTTAACTAATTTGCCTAGCTATCTGCTCTAAGTCATTCAGAAAACAGGACACATATGAATATAAATGTAGAGAATAAATATAGCTATAAAGTGCAAAGAAATGTACAAGCATGATTTTGCTAAACACGATTTTCTGCATATACAGAATATAAAACTTTAAAATTACTTAATTACCAATCCATTACAGAAAATCTAGAAAATAAAGATAAGCAAAATGGTAAAAATGCAAACATGCATAATCTAATTATCCAGAGATAACCGTTATTATCATTTTGATGTTTAACTTTTCAAAATCGTTTTATTTTATATATATGTGTGTGTAGCTGGTATGAATCTTACTTCAAAAGCTTGGGTGTGTAAGAAACACAACATTGTTATATTTAAAATATCAAATTAAGTCTAACTTCAAGTTTCCATCACACTTGACGGGTGGACAATTCAATATTAGTTGATTATTTTGTGTTTTAGAATTGAAGATTACCCAGAAAATGAGATACTGTGGTCACTGCTGCTGTGTTCATTGTCTAAGCCTGGAAACCAGGGAGCTGTGCTGTTTTTGTGCCACAATTGGTCCCAGAACTCTGCTGAGGCTAAAAGTTTTGCTGTTTGGTGTCCAACCCCTTTCAACTGTATCATAGAGATGTTCTCTTTCGCGTTCTTGAGAACTCTCTTGGGTACTACTTGGGAGTAGAATTTCCACTCAACAAAGGATATGCAGACTTCTACCCCTTCTAAGCCCTCTCCATCTGGCTGCTTTCCCTCTCCCTCTAAATCATCTCTCTTCCTTTCCCTGAAGCACAATCCTCCCTAGGAACTAAGACTTTCAGAAAACAAAAGCCAGGAAGGGAGGTTGTTGGCAGACAACATCTATTTTCAGCCCTATAGCACCAACTTTCCCAGGGGTAAAGGAATACAATGGCCTGATTATGTTTTTGGAATTGGGGATGGAGGGTGGAAAAAGAATAAAAAATATAGTGAACAAAATGCACCATAATAAAATGATGCCTCAGTATATTTACCTGCCATAATATTTTCACTAAAATAAAATCATATTAAAATACAGTATTTTTGCTTAAGAACAATATACCATGTCAATAATATACTTGAAAAATATTATTTTTTAGACAAATGAGATTGTATCAAACTGAAAAGCTGCTACATAGCAAAAAAAGAAAGAAAGAAAGAAAGAAAAAGAAAAAGAAAAAAGGAAGAAAAACAACAGAGTGAAGAGACAATCTACAAATTGGGAGAAAATATTTGAAACCCATACATCTGTTAATGGGATAATATTAAAATATTAAGTAATATTTAAAACATAAAAGGAACACAACCCAGTAGCAAGAAAACAAATAACCTGATTAGAAAATGGGCAAAGAATCTGAATAGACGTTTCTCAAAAGAAGACATACAAATGGCTAACAGGTATATGAAAATGTGCTCAACATCACTAATCATCAGGAAAATGCAATTAAAACCACAATGAGATATCACTTCACACCTCGCAGGATGGCCATTATCAAAAAAATCAAATGATAACAAGTGTTGGCAAGAATGTGAAGAAAAGGGAACCCTTGTACATTGTTGGTGAAAATGTAAATTAGTACAGTTATTTAGAAAAATAGTCTGGAGGTTCATCAAAAAAAGTAAAAATATAATTACCATATGATCCAGAAATCCCACTACTGGGTATATATCCAAAGGAATTAAAGTCATGGATGGAACTCAAAGACATTATGCTAACTGAAATAAGGCAGACACAGAAAGACAAATGCCACATGGTTTCACTTATATGTGGAATCTAAGAAAGTCTATCTCACAGAAACAGAGAGTAAGGAAGGAGGAGAGATGGGGAAAGGAAAAATGTTGATCAAAGGGTACAAGGTTTTATTTGGAATGGAGTAATAAGTTTCAATGATATATTGTGCTGCATGGTGACCACAGTTAATAATAATGTATTTTGTAATTTTAAATTGCTAAAATAATAGACTTTTACCACAAAATGATGCTAGTGAGGTAGCTTGATTGAATCTTTCTATAATGTATACATAGATCAAAACATCACAGGCAACCACTTCAGGTCCTCTCCCACTGTGGGAGATTTTCTGTCCTCTCAATAAATCCTGCTTTAAAAAAAAAAATCACACTGTACCATGTAAATACAATTATTGTTTGTCAATTAAAAATAAATTTAAATTTTGAAAAAATATTTTTAACAGTATCTCATTATTTGGAATAATCCAGTCAATTCTTATTTGTCTTTTAGGTTATGTTTAATCATTTTATCATTATACATTTTGGTGCAATAAAGAACCTTATAACTATATCTTTTCACATTTGCTTAATCTATGTTTTTCACATTGACAATAGCTTTATTATTTTTGTTTAGAAATTGTTTAAACTAAGATAAAATTTTTAAAAATATATAAGTGTAACATGAAGGAGCCCCATAATCCCTACAGCCAGAGAGAAACAATTTGGTGTACAATTTTTAAGTATATTTCCTGTGCATGTTTAGCAATTGTAATAAAATTTAAAATTTTAATTAAAAGAAAAATACTGTGTATTATTCTTAGTTTTGTCATCTTTTTCTCACATAATGCAATATTATGAACACCTTTAATGTATTTAAGTATAAATTTAAATCATCCTTTTACATGGCTTTGTAGTATTCCATTGTATGAAATGGAATGGAATACTGTATTTTTAACCAACATTTAGAATAATTTCAGTTTTTTCCATTTTTCCTTAATACCGTCACCTCTTCAGCAAACATGTTGTACATACATTGAAGTGCATGCACACTAGATTTTTTCTTAGCAATAGAATTGCTGGGTCAGACTATAAATATGTTTATAACTTTGATACATAATGCCAAATTACTGCTGGAAATGTTGACACTCAAATCAACCAGAAAATGAGAGAACCTATTTCTCATACTTTTCTCAAGATAGAACATTGTTCTTTTTCATTGTAGCTAATCTATGGGCAAAAAAATATTAGTTTGTTGATTATTAGTAAAGCTGAGCATCTTTTCCTAGATTTATAGGCTAGTTGTATTTCCACTTCTGTGACTTCCTTGCCCATTGCCTATGGGGTGTTATTTTCCTTTCCTTCTTGTAATATTTCTTTTTATATTAAATATATTAACTCTTTGATGCATTTGTTTCAAATATTTTCTCTTTTTTTTGGCTTTTACTTTGCCTATCAGATAGAAAACTAGTATCCACTGTTTAATTTATATTTCTGATTATTGGTGAATTTGAGGGTGTTTTCATTGACATATTTAGTATAAGGCCTTTTTTGAGCTATTTCAAATGACTGTTTTAAAATGCATGCCATTAGAAATCAGTGTTCTTTTATTTAAATAAAATGTGGAAAAGTAAACTGTTTTAAGCAGGCACTAATGAAATCTAGTTTAAATTGAATGCAATTATACAAGATAAAAGTACAAAGCATTAATTTTTAACATATTGAACTGATAATATGTGCCTTTAATTTTGTTATTCTAGGTATTTTTTTCCCTTTCTTCAAGAAAAACCTTTTATTGGTTCAGGTTATAATATGTCATACAATGCAGTAGTGGCATAAAACAAATTCAGCAAAGTTTCTCTGTTGCTGTAACAAATATTTTGGAACACTTTTACAATAAAAATCAAATCTCTCTCTGAACTCCCTGATCTTATTCTCCAAAGTTAACAAATTGCTGTTTATTTTTTATGAAATTCATTACATTTTTAATTGGACCTTATTACACACATTCAGCCTCAAAATGTGACAACTTAGTGGCAGTGAAAAGTCTTGAAAACAAGTACACAAGAAGTATCTTGCACACTGCCTATCCTATTTTGGAAATACTAGAAAGCTTGATAAGGGTGGAAGGAAGCTGTTTTTGTGGCAATTTTACACTCCTGGGTTTGGTTCCATGTATCACCTTCTTATGTACCATCCAGTCTTGTGTTTCTATGTTTCAGATTAATTGCTTTTTTTTTTTTTTTTGCAGTGGCTGTTGTCTTGCCCTTCAGGAGTGTAAAAGAAGCATACTTCTCCCATGTAAATTAGTAAGATAAGGGGACAAGAAAACATGAAAAAACAGGAAGAAATAGGGTGAGTGGTGACTTCATTTCTTTACCCCAAATACCATTCATAGGGTTCATGACTCTATTGAATGGAAATGGTGGATTCACCTTCTTCCTTTCCCCAGCTCCATTAGGTCACGCATTCTACCACATAGAAATGGCACCAACTGAAACAGGACTCCCACTTACCACCATACACAAAAATCAACTGTAAATGGATCAAAGACCTAAATGTAAAACCTCAAACTATAAGAATTATAAAAGAAAATGAAGAAAAAACCCTTATGGGAATTGGAACAGGTAACCAATTCCTGATCAACTCTCCAAAAGCGAATGCCATAAAAGATTAGATAAATGGGACCTCATCAAACTGAAAAGCTTCTGCAAAGCAAAAGAAACCATCAAGAGAGTGGGGAGACAGCTCACAGAATGGGAAAAAATATTTGCCAACTGTATATCTGACAAAGGCTTAACATTCAGGATCTACAAGGAACTCAAATGTGCCCAAAGGAAAAAAAACAAACAACCCTATTTAAAAAATGAGCAAAAGATATGAATAGACACTTCTCAGAAGACATAGGAGCTGCCAACAGATACATGAAACAATGCTCAGCCTCACTAGTCATCAAAGAAATGCAAATTAAAACCACACTGAGATACCACCTAACTCCAGTCAGGATGGTCATCATCAATAACTCAAAAACAACAGATGCTGGAGAGGATTTGGGGAAAAGGAAACACTTCTACACTATCAGTGAGAGTGTAAATTAGTAGAATCTCTGTGGAAAACAGTATGGCGATTTCTAAAAGATCTAAAAATCGACCTTCCATACGACCCAGCAATCCTCCTACTGGGAATATACTCAGAGGAACTCAAACCACACTATAAAAAAGATACCTACACAGGCATGTTTATTGCAGCATTGTTCACAATTGAAAAAAAAATGGAACGAACTGTGCTGCCCATCGAAAGTGGACTGGGTAAAGAAAATGTGGTACATTTACATGATGGAATATTATTCTGCAGCCATAAAGAAAAACAAAATTATGGACTTCACAGCAACTCAGATGCAATTAGAGTCTATAATACTCAGTGATTTATCACAGAAACAAAGATCTGAGTACTACATGTACTCATTCATAAGCAGACCCTGAACATTTATCATAATACTATAAGAAAGGGATTGGTGGTAGTAGGACACTGCCAGGGGAAGGAAGGGGGCACATCACATCAGTAAGGGTACCCAAACTTTACCTGTACAATGACCACTTATGTACCTAACCCTGAATTGTACCCCACATCTTTAAAATAAAAGAGAAAAAAAAGGCCCTCATCTCTTAAAAAAAAAAGGCATGTTCTCTAGATAATTATACCCTTCAAGTATATTTGTAGGCCACCCTCTACTGTCCCTTCTACTAGGTAAAGCTCTAGAAGATTCCTAACTCTAAGAAGGAACATATTCAGAAAATGCAAGTCGCTTTTATTTTTTTACCTTTAAATGTACCACTTAGCCTCTGTCTTCTCTAAACCCACTGAGACTCCAGACCCCAAGTCAGAAAGGGACCGTACGGTCCCCAAGTTCCCAGGGCACTGGAAGGCTCCTGAAGAGTATCTTTCTTAGTCTAGCAAATCAGTTCAAAGGAACAAGGAGGTAGCAGGATCTTTTTTTGAGAGGGCTGTTTCTGGGCAGACGTTGGAATTCATAGGTTCTTTTCAGATCCAGCAGTGATAGATAGGGAGATATTTAGTTGTAGAGTAAGGTGGTTCGTGGAGCAGGTTCTTTTTAAAGAACTTAGACCTCCTGGCAAAGTGGGAACAGTTGTCTCTATTGAGGGCCATGCAAAGGGCTCCTGAGAAATCACTCTCATTCCTCGGGAGTAATTGGTGGTGAAGGTGGAATGAGGGCTCTTGATTGAGGTCTGTTCTTGAGGGCTGTAAAGAGAGGAAGAATCCCATGTCCAGTATAATCTGCCCAAAGCAAGAGTAAGGATTTATGGTGAAGCCTAGAAGAATATAACCACATGTAGCAAAGCAAAACAGACACTTTTTAAAAATATTTTATTTTAAAGATGTGAGAAACAAGTCAGGATTAGGTACACAAGTGGTTAGACACTTTTGATGAATGCTGCAGCATTTCACTTCTCCACTGCTGTCCTGGTGAAAACTAATCACAAGTCATTTTTCAGTATGAGATTGGAAATATCAAATAAATCAGCCAGTGTATAAGGGTCCTAAGAAACTAGCAGTCGCTCCCTCACCCAAGGCTGAACTGAAAGCCAAGAATCTGAGTGGCAGTTCAGAATACTAAGGTAATCACGCAGACTTTAAAGAGAACACCAGAGACGGGTAATAATGAACTCACTCTGTTGCCAGGTCAACAGACATTGAACCCCTCTGGTCAGATTCCCTTTCAACCTCTTGCCCATATCACTCATCACTGTGAACTTAGACTGAGGGAAAGAGCAGGCGACAATCTGTAGAGTTTCTGGCTATGTGGAGCTTCCTCAACGCTTCCAAATGATGAACTTCCTGCTCTTTGCAGAGTGAAAAGAGAGCCTTCTATCCATGAAAACCCAATTCATCACAATGGGAAGTTGGTCAAATATGATTCTCTATTACTGCCTCATGTTACAGCTAATCCTCCCTCTTTTGCTCCTCATCACATTAGCGTCACGCATGGCTTTTCAAAATTGGAAACCACTTCAGACAGCAAAGTCCAGGAGATGCAGCTTCTCTAAGATGAAAGACTTTCAAACTTAGTGGACATCGGCAACTTTCAAAAGAAAAGAACAAAAATTGCACTAAAAGAAAAAAGGTCATGTACTTCATTACCATCACCTTTTGGTATTTAATAGTTGGTCCTGGTTTCACTCATGAAACCATGAGTCTCCATGACATTTGGCATAAGAACAGAAAACAAAGATAAAACAAATATTTTTGTCTCTGATTCTGCATATTTCTGTCATTATCTAACTAAAATGTCTTATCTTGTACTGTTTTTGTGAATAATCTTTACTGTAAATACCCTTTGCTATGTGACAGGGATTATGTTAAGTACTCTACTTGTATAATTTAATCCTCACCACAAACCTTTGAGTAGACACTATCATGCCCATTTTACCACAGAGGAGATAGAGACTGAAGGGGTTTGTCTACATGAACTAATTGTAAGTGGCAAGGCTGGGACTCAAATCCAGACCATATGACCCCCAGATATGTGCTCTCAACCCCTAGGTCATTCCCTAATGAACACAGAGTGTCACAGTCTTCTATGGTTTGGAGTGTACAACTTGGTGTGACAGGATGATTTCTCTATGTTACCTCAATTTCCTTTCAGTGCAACATGAATTCTTTTGAGGATAAGCCTGGCACCAGAGTCAGGACAACTAAACCTCTTAACATTTCATAAATAGCGTGATGATATACACTTGTACAGAGTAGAAAAATTCTTTACATGTCAGAAATTAATGTTCTTATTTTATTTTATTTTGTACATATTCTTTGAAATGAACTTCTTAGCCAATGTGTGTGAAGATGAAAGATAACAAAAAGTAATTTCTTGGGAAGCTTTTACATGCAAGGTCTGACAATTAAGTTTGCAAACTCATCCTAGAAACAGTGCTGCATACCTCATTGCTGAATATCACTACACATTTGAAGTACTCCCCTTGGGAAGCTATGCACTGATGCCAGTGCCTAGTCCACCCATCAAAGCAATAGCAATTGTGGCCATCAGAACTGTCCTTGTATTACCTTTGGGTCCTGAATGTCAACAAAATGTTTTTCTTTCAATATTGCCTTTATTTTTGGGTAAAGAGAAGAGTCACTAGGGGCCAGATCAGGTGAGTAGGGAGAGTGTTCCAATACAGTTATTTGTTTACTGGCTAAAGACGCCCTCACAGACAGTGCTGTGTGAGCTGGTGCATTGTTGTGATGCAAGAACTCCTTTGGGACCATTTTTGCACATACCTTTCTCATGCCAAGATCTTCAGTTAAGATTTTCCTATTTCTCTATTGATGTTTACTTGGTCTTACAATTTATTACTGCTTCTTACAGTCAGCCAATGATTTTAATGCACAATTTGATGAATTTTTGAAATTTTTTTTATCAGTTTTACTCATTACTGGTTGTCCCGACCACTCTTCATGAGTGACGTGCGCTCTCTCTCTCCTCAAAAAAATATTTAATCCATTTGTACATTGCCATTTTCTTCATGACATTATCTCCACAATCTTGTACTGACATGTCCCTGATTTCACTTCCACTTTTGCTAAACTTAACAAGAAATTTATGTTTGCTCATTGCTCTAATTCAAACTTTGATATTCTCGCTATGACAGCTCTGAGGGCCATTCCAGAAAAAGAGTTCTAAAACTGCTTTGATGGGTGGACTAGGTGCTGGCATTGGTGCATAGCTTCTCAAGGGGAGTACTTCAAAGTTAACCAAGGTGCTATTCAGCAATGAGGTATGTAGCACTTTTTCTAGGATGAGTTCACAAACATCACTGTCAGACCCTGTATACTGTAATATAATCTGCAAGTAGTAATAGTTCCCCCTCCCTATTTTTTTTATCTATATGCCTTTTATTTCCTTTTCTTGCTTTATTGCAATGGCTAGAACTTCCAGTACTGTGTTAAATATGAGTGGCAAGAGCAAAAATCCTTACCTTGTTCCTGATCTAAGGGGGAAAAGATTCAGTCTTCACCACTGATTATAGTGTTGGTTGTAGATTTTTTTTAAAAATTAAACTGTGAATGATTTTTCTGTACCTTTAGCTTGTTTTTATCATTAATGTATGTTGAATGTAATGAAATTATTTATCTCTGTAAATTGTTATGATAATATGATTTTTTTCTTTTAGATTCTTGATATGGTGGGTGGATTATATTGGTTGGTTTTTGAATGTTGTACCAGCCTTGCATCTCTAAACACTTGATTATGGTATATAATTCTTTTAATGTATTGTTTACTTCTATTGCTAATATTTTGTTAAGGATTTTTATGCTTATATTTATGGGGGATATTGGTCTGTAGTTTCTTCTTTTTGGTACTATCTTTTGGTATCACTAGCTTTACAAGTGAAAGTGTTCCCTCCTTTGCTATTTTCTAGAATTGGTATTAGTTCTTCTTTAAAGGTTTGACAGAATTTGCTTACAAAATCATCTGGACAAATTAGTGTGATTCAGCTTAGTTTTATTTTTAATGATATTTATTTAGGTCTCTGTCACTAAGATCCCTTTGTCCATTTCCCCCCCCCCATTCTTAAAATGGGTATTTCATTGTAATTTTACATCCACTCCAAAACTTAAAATGTCTTAGTTAGTAGAGCTGTCCATTCAGCACTTTCCTCTTCAGAACTATTTGGGGGAGCTTATATCCATAGCCCCATGCCCTGTGATAGAACGCACAGGGACAACCCAAGCTGGTAGTCTCTCTAGAATGCTGAAGGGGCTCATGTCTTCATTAAGCTCCCTCTCTTGCAACTGCTTTGGAGAGCACTGGGCTTTGGATTTGTCTCCTAGGTTAGCCCACACGGAGAAACAGGCACTGCAGGGTAGGCAATCAATCTGAAACTTAGAAACATGAGACACAGAGGCGTGGTGTGGGGAACCAAACCTGGAAATGTAAATTTGCCACAGGACATCTTCTTCCTGCCCCGACCAATGTTTGCATTGAGAATGTAAAACATCGTATTTGGTAAGGCATTGGTGTTATAGTTGGAAAAAAGTTAGGGGAAGATCAATAAAACTCAATTTATATTGGCAATTTTTCTCTAATGCTTTTTGAAAAGTCTCCCTTCTGAAAAGAACATTTTTTTCTCTGCTATTGTTTCCAGTTACTAAAGTCATCCTTGCGGTAAAAATCCACTAGTTCAGAAGTATATAATAAAAAGAGACTTTCTCCCTTCCCCTTTTTCTGCCTTTTTCCTCTTTTTTTATCCCAGCCCTTCTCAGGTTTCAGCTTCATGTTGAACTTGCCCATATTTCCATTTTCTTACTCTTCTTCCCCATCTCTTTCCTTAAGACTTCTAAACAATTTTAAAAGTAAGCCAAGACTTTCAAAAATCAAGGCTACTTGTGTTTGCATAAAGCACTGGCTAGTAACCAATTACTGCATTCACTGCCTTGATGTACCACCCATCCTCTTCACATACAAATATTCCTGCCCAGCAATAAAACTCTCCAGTTCCACAGCCATCTACTTATAGCATCTGGCTGAGCCAAGCCATTTCACACTAACCTAACCATATACAACTATTTTCTGGCTAAATCTCTAACATCTTGGTTAAATAATATATTCTTAGCACTTTGTGAGTTATAATTTGAGGTAGAATATTATTGTATAAAAGACTGCTATTAAAATGGCTTTGGCAGTGAACTCTGAGAAGGAAAACTTTTCTAAGTTTGCTCCCTCTCCCATTAGCTGGCATTTAAAGCAGGATCATCTGCATAAAACATTCCTTTGTTTCTTTACTTCCTAGCTAAAAGAGTTGGATATTTCTGTTATGCAAACATGCCTTGGGCTTTGGAGTTATAGCCTTCCTGATAGTCAAGTACATAGGTAGCAAAGGCAAAGTGGTTTCGTGTGTTAATTCTGGAGTCTGTGTACTTCCTGCTTACCTGTCTGTCTGCCTACCTACCTTTCAAATCCAGAAACTACCACTTACTCACTGTGCATTGTTAGATAAGTTAGCTAAACTCAGTGTGCATCAGCTTTTTTATCAGTAATGCTGCTGATGTTGGCAGAATGTATCTTAGGGGGTCAGTATGAGGATTACATGAGTTCACATGTGAAAAACACTTACAACAGGGCCTGGCACACAGCCAGTCTCATACAAATACGAGCTATTATAGTCACTACAAAGAAAATATCAGATAATTTATGTATGACAGAGGGACCAGAGTCTCTACATGGTCATGGTATATATGGAATATAAAAGTGTAGGACAGTCATTCACTAAATAAGGAAGGATCAGAGACTCTCATCGCCATACATTCAGGAAGAAAGGTAAAAGTCATAGCAATAACTAAATTATTTGGTGCCTCCTGACAATATTCTGTTTACTCTTCCCATCCTCACACTACTTTGATCATTTGTGTAGCTATAGTGGGGACAGAATTGCTGGCAGTGAAACTGATGAAGATGGGCTTAATACAGTCACAGGACCTTGCCAGGGGAGGGAGAAGAAGGCACATAACAACACAAAGCGTACCTGGTCCTAAATCAGGGGAAGTGAGGACCAGTTGGAAGCCCAAGCTTCACCTGTATGTAGACTACTTATGTACCTAATCCTGACTTGTACTCTACATCTCTATAATAAAATAAAGTTATTAAAAAGATAGGCCTAATAGAATATTTATGATAACCCTTCTCTGAGGCAGCTTGGATTGGGAGTTGACCTCACTCCTGTAGTGTGGAAAGATGTTATGCTGACAGTGAAAATAATTTTCCTGCCAACAGTGTCTCTCTTTATTTATTTTATGCAAAGGCCTATAATGCCACAGCTATTCATTTTTTTTAAAGATGTGGGGTACAATTCAGGGTTAGGTATACAAATGTTCATTATGTATGTACCCTTGTTGATGAGCTGTGCCCCCCTCCCCCCGCAGATTCTCACTACTGCCAATCCCACCCCACCCCCATCCCCTGGCAGTTTCCCGCTACTGACAATCCTTTTCTTATAGTATTATGATATTTGCTCAAAGTGAGAATATGCGATACTCAGTTCTTTGTTTCGCCACAGTTATTCTTTTAGAAAGAATACTTCAACCAATCTTTCTCTTAAATCTCAACATCTTCTCCCCAGTACATTCTCCCACTAAACTAACAAGCCTGCCTATTCTCCCAGACTGGCAGATATCTTGCTTTAATCTTGACTCAGTCTGGACCTGCAGATAATGTCCCTCTCAACAGTACCTTTAATTCCCTGAACTCCTTGTCATTTTAACTCATATCAGTTTGTCACTCCTCAGTCCTGGATCAATTTTCATTGCTGCTCCAATGGGTTCCCAATCTCTGCTGCTGCTATTTGCAGCCACTGGAGAAAATCCTAGTGACAGGGTGCTCAAGGGTTTCATTTCCAGTCACGAACCTCCAGGCTCAGTTGGTCTCTCCATTCCACCCTGCAACCTCTTTACTTATCCTAGTCATCTCCCTGCTTACGGTGTGTGGAAGAACAGGGCACTCAAGATTCACAAATGAAAACCCCTTCCTCTTATGATAGCATGGTGGTAATTTGCAAGATCTGATATAAGTCCTCTCACTGTTGTTAACAACATATGCATAATTTTGCATCCCTTCTTCTACCTTATCTGTGAATGAAATGATACTTTGGTGACATTTACCTATATTCCTGTTGCTTTTCGGGAGATCTCACTCTCTTGCCTTCCTGTCATTCAAGGAGATACCCGTGTTTCAGTGAAGGTTTGTAGTAGGGTTTTCTGGGTTTTGTGTTTCTATTTTTTTTTTTAACTGAGCCCATTATTCCAGGAGCCTCTGAACACACAACGGGGAGAAGGATTTTCCCTAGATTAGAGAACCCCCTCCTCCCACCTTAGGGGAGAAGGGAGAGAAGGAGAGGAAGTGATGAGAGCCTAGAGTCTAAAGAGGAAATGAATGCAGGCTGTGTCAAGGTGATTGAGGCCCTGGACAACTTTATAGAGTTCCTGTGCTTAGGCCTGGAGAGGAAACAGCTGAGAGCAGTTTTGAAGTCGAAGGGGACACAAGACAGAAATAAGGAAGTTTTGGCAGCTATCTCCAAGGGCCAATGCCCCAGACCTGTATAACTTATAACTCTAGGATTAAGTATCCACCTCCATCCAATATCTTTCTTCTTCTCCCCTTTTTGCACTGGAATTCAAACATAACCCTGCCAAAAGGCAGAACCCAAACTGCATGGGAACTAAATTTTTGTTACCCCAGGAGAACAACAGGCTCAAAATAAAAATTAGGTTGAATTAGTTTAAAAAGTTATATTTCTTGTTCATTCAAGTAGACTCCTAAAAGGAAAAATAATGCTTGCACACTTGAGACTGTAAAAAGCTTGCACTCTCAAGCTTGGGAACGTTGTATTTTGATAGAGCTTTTTCCCTTTTAGTAACATTTTAGAATCAATGATAATAGTTATACAAAGCAGTGGCTTTCAAATTGAGTTCTAAGCAAATTTCTTATGGACCTTGGTAGATCTTGAGGGAATGGCAGGTTGGCAGGAGTCTGATTATCCTCCAGCACAGTTTTCTCCAGAGTACTTTCTCTTTACCTGTTTAATGTGAACATTATAACATTCCCTTCAAACAGAAGAACCAGATAAAAAAATTATAGCTATTTCATGAGATATATTTATACAGGTATGACACTAGTTTTTGTTGTTGTTTGTTTTGCCTGTATGACTTTAGAATCAAATCTGAAAGCAATTCCCAATGTTTTCAAAGCAATAACAACAGAAGTGCATGACTTCTTTCAAAGAGAACTATTTTGAAGGTCAGTACTTGTTTGCCTTTTAAGTTCTCATGTTTGTTAAAGAAGAAAGTCAGTCTCTTGACTTTAGCATCACATCACATTTTCACTGTCAATACAGTTCCAATAAAACAGGATTAATACATCTGTTCCTTAAAATACAAGAGTAGAGATGTGACTAAGTTATATTTCAGTTGGGCCAACTGAAATACTATTTGCTAGTTGAGTTTATTAATTTCGCTGCAGTAATCATTTCCATTTCACAATCAAGTGACACTCCAACTTCTAACAGGACAGGAAATGGCTTTCTCATTCCAGGGTTCCAGGAAAAGTGCTTGGGAATGAATAATAGTTTTCTTCATCATTCTTTACTTCCATAATCCAATGCTAACATACTCGGTATTTTTTCCTTCCTGAGATTATTCAGAACTTTACCAGGGGGAGCTCTCTGGGCTCTGGGTATAGCAGGTGTCCCCCAGACAGAAGAATAACTGCTGGAAAAGAAACAGTTTCTGTCCAGATCATGGATTTGTAGCCTGCCTTCTCATGCACACCACTGTTTGAGAGCAACTGGTTTTGGTTTGCTGTTAAAGAGTGGATTCAGCACACATAGCAGGTAGCAGCTGCATCTTGGATGATTCTAATGACTTCTTTTACTTTATAAAACCTTTGGTATTGACAATTCTGGTAAAGAGGAGAGGCAGGAAGCTTCTAAGAAGGAGGTAGGGGATTTTATTCAGAATGTCCAATGCCGTGCTGGCCATTAGCAGACAGAATAAATCAAAACTGATCATAGAACACTAGAGATAATCTAGGAGGGCAGTTTGTATCCCTTAGTTCAAGATCCATGTGTTTTTGTTTTGTTTTGGTTTTTTTTTAGTTGAAGTCTCACTCTGTCACCCAGACTGGAGTGCAGTGGCCACTCCCGGCCACTGCAGCCTCGACCTGCCGGGCTCCGGCGATCCTTCTGCCTCAGCCTTCCAAGTAGCTGGAACTACAGGCGCGCGCTACCACGCCCGGCTAATTTTTTGATTTATTGTAGAGATGAGGTCTCGCCAAGTTGCCCAGGCGGGTCTCGAACCCGTGGGCTCAGGCAATCCACTCACCTCAGCCTCTCAAGGCATGGGATTACAGGCTGAGCCACCGAGCCCGGTTTATTCTTACTCTCAGTAGTCTAGCTTTGCTTGTGATCACCAATCTCCATGGTCTCTCTTTGTGGAGTTCAGCTACCATATGACTTCAGGTGGGCCTGGGTGGCTGAATCCTCAAGGACCCACGTCACAGTTGTCGGTGTCATCTACCTCATGCAACCAGAGGCACATGCTTTTTTTGTTGCTTCCCATTTCACTTCCCACAGGCACAGCTTGCACATGATACCCAGAGAAACACCATGAAGCTTTAAATATGCTAAGGTCTCATGCTGTCCTTGAAGAAATATGGTCTTATAATTTTGTTCACAATTACATGAGTATATACTATATATGCCACCAGTTATCCAGTCAACTAGACTACGTTTTGTCATCTCATCTAAAGATATTACAGCTTTAAGGCCATTGGACTGAAATTCAATTAATCTTAAATTATGCTATTTTTGTATAGTTACTATGGATTCCATAACATGTCCATTTTAAGATAAATGCAGATAAAAGATGCTATGATAAGACAATTTTATATCTTTACTAAGTTTTTTTGAGTCGGAGTCTCATTCCGTCACCCAGGCTGAAGTGCAGTGGCACACTCATGGCCACCCCAGCATTGACCTGCTGGACTCCAGCGATCCTTCCGCCTCAGCCTTCCAAGTAGTCAGAACTACAGGCGCACACTACCATGCCAGGCTAATTTTTTGATTTATTGTAGAGACAGGTCTCACCAAGTTGCTCGGACTGGTCTCAAACCCACAGGCTCAGGCAATCCACTTGACTCGGCCTCCCAAAGTGCTGGGATTACAGGCTGAGCCACCAAGCCTGGCCCTTTACTCATCTTTATAAGCATTCACCGATTTGATTGTAATTGTCCTCATTATTTAAAGTTCATTCATCATGCCTCTTCAATAACCTACTGGAGTCATCAAAGAGAAAGTTGTCACGACGATTCAAGAAAGTAGAATAGCTATGTGCATGCAATCAGTATTATATGTTAATGACTAAAATCCATACTTTAAAAAAAATTTGCCTGTAAGATAAAAGGTGAAAGAGCTAATCACACAAGATAAATCCTAAGTGGCTAACAGAGCCTAAATACAAAATGAGTCAAGTGGCCATTTGCTGACAAGAAAGGTCACACATTTACTCTGAATTCCCAGAACATGCCTAGGCTCATATAACTTTGAGACATTCATAGCTTTCCATTCCCGTTCAAGCCACCTGAATCAGTAGTTGCTGGAAAATCCCATGTCGCCTCCCAGATCTAACAAATAGACGGTGACCTGCATCGACCAATCAGAACTAAAAAAGTTTACATCCTTCATAGCAAACCAGAGTGGAAAGATGGGTTGGATGTTTCTCTATAAAAGGTAACTCTTCTCTGTTCTCTAAGAAATGCACCTTTGTTTTGTGAGGAGGGCTACATCTCCACAATTGGCAAACTACACGTAGGAATAAAGTCTCTCTCTTTTTTTTAAGGAAAATCCTTTTCAGTGGATTTGTTAATAAAGATAAATCTTATAAATCAGCTTAAAAATTAAGCTAAATCTATAATCTGATGAGCAGTGACCAATGTACTTGATAACAGATAAGTTTTCATTCTGGAAGAATTTTCCAAATGTTTCCTTGAACACTGGTATTTTACTTATTGTCTTGGAAATTGTTTCTAGAAGTTGATATTTTGAAGTATGGATCAGGTTACAAAAGATAAGCTACGCATTTTAAATGCTTAAGACAGAATTTCCCCTCTTCTTTTTTAGCATAACATCTATATTTTTAAAAAAGCTAAAACTTATAGTAACTTTATATCAACCAAGCTTTTCATTGAATGTTCTCAAATTACAGATTCTCTCTATTACAGCATCTATGGGTGACATGTAACACTTTTCCTTTAAGATTATTTTACTGTAGAGTTCTTAGAGGAAAATATGTGTTTAACTTCCTTTAAAATAAATATACTGAAGCTGGACATGATGGCTTATGCCTATAATCCCAGCACTTTGGGAGGTTAAGGCAGGAGGATTGCTTGAACCCAGGAATTCAAGACCAGCCTGGGAAACATAGCAAGACCCTCAAAGAATAAAAAAAAAATTGCCAGGCATGGTTGTGTGCACATGATGTCCCAACTATTCATGAGGCTGAGGTGGGAGGATCGCCTAAGCCCAGGAGATTGTGGCTGCGGTAAGCCATGATCATGCCACTGCATTCTAGCCTGGAAGGCAGAGTGAGACCCCTAACTCAAAATAATAATACTAATAAATTTTTTTTTAAATGCACCTTAGGTACTTTTTCAGAGAGAATGTAGTTTTGTCTCTTTTTGAAACATTTTAACAACAGAAATATTCAACAATAGGGAATTAATTAAACAAATTCTGGTACATCCATATAATGGAAAGAAATACAAAATGAAAATGATGCTACATAATTATGACTATTTTTCCTGGATAAAGTAATCAAAGTTGCATTTAATTTTTCTAATGCATTTGTATCAATGTAGTCTTGTTTATCGATCCTTTAAGAAGTTGTTAGAAACTTTTATGAGAGTTTTTCACAATACAAAGGCCACGGACTACTTGGAAACTTCCAGTACACTCGGGAGCGGGAGGAGGAAATTCTCTTTTACCAACCATATGATAAAGTAACCTTAGTGAGAAATTTTAATCAAGCGGGCCGTTCACAAGAGTTTTGTTTTCTGTCCTGAGATTAGTTTTCCTGATTAACATATGTCAAAATGTTGCAATTATTGTATTATTAATAGTTCTAATGATGTTTATATAAAATACTGGCAAGAGGAAATTATGTCAATTGCTCCATGTGGGTAAGGAGAAAAATTATTATTCAAGTCACATTTTATACATCATCATTCATATTTTATCGTAATCCTTTTCCTTTCTCAGCCGTTAATTTATACACCCAGTCAACATTTTTAAAGATAGTTCACTTCAGGATATAAGAGTTTCAAAAAATTGAAACTCTCAGCTTTTAAATCATTTTTTATTTTTATTCATTTTTAAAAAGTAAGATGGTTAAAAATGGAGGCTGGGAGAGATAGGAGATGGAGAGGAAAGATTTAGGTGGTGTTAAAAAGAGGAAAGAGGCTAGACTCGGTGGCTCAGCCTGTAATCCCAGCACTTTGGGAGGCCGAGGCGAGTGGATTGCCTGAGCCCAGGGGTTCGAGACCAGCACAGATAATTTGGCGAGACCTCGTCTCCACAACAAATAAAAAAAAAAAAATTAGTTGGGCGTGGTAGTGTGTGCCTATAGCTCTAGCTACTTAGAAGACTGAGGCAGAAGGATTGCTGCAGCCCAGCAGGTTGATGCTGGAGTGGCTGTGAGCGTGCCACTGCACTCCAACCTGGGCAACAGAGTGAGACTCTAACTCAGAAAAAAAAAAAAACAAAGGAAAGAAAGAAAAGAAAAGAGGAAAGATGGTGGAAACCAAGATGCCTTATGTTGAGAGTAAGAGAAAAGTCTTGATTCTTCTCTCTTGAGTGCTTGATTGATGGGAATTCCTTGGGACCTTGGGTAATTCTTACTCATATTTTAACTAAAAAGATAATCTGGAATAAATAATATTTCCCATCTGAAACTGAAACTTTTCTTTTTTGAGTCAATTAAGTGGCTGAGATTGAGCTGTTACACTCAGACACCAACCAGTCTACTAAACATTGTATCGAGGAAGACTAAGGCTTTGACTTCTCTCCACATTGGACTTAAACTTTTGCACGATAATCAGACATTAAATGTTCTTTGGCTTCCCCCCAGAACAGAACCCAACTTCCGAGTTTATATCTCTGCTGTGTGATGGTAACCAGTATTCACACGTGTGGGTGACTCAGTCTCTCCTCGTTTACAAGTGTCTTTCAGGCTACTGTTCAGTCAACACAGGATTCCACCTAATCAGTTAAAGTTCAAACTCCCAGGCAGAGCTGACTTCCTCACCAGGGTCTGGCTTTTCTTCTCCTCACAGTGGAGCCTGAGTAAGAAGAGACAATTCACAGGAGTAGGGCACAGTGGAAGGGTATCTCTGCCCATTGCTCTTCTGTCCTCTCTGGCCTCTACAGGAGCTCTCGGCCTTGACCTTCACATCAGTATCTTCTTATCTTCTCCAATTGGTGGAAAACAGATGTAGGGCAACATAAATAATGTGGAATGCTGGGCATGGTGGCTCACGCCTATAATTTCAGCACTTTGGGAGGCCCAAGCAGGAGGATTGCTTGAGCCTAAGAGTTCAAGACCAACCTGGGCAACCCAGCAAGACCTCGTCTCTACAAAAGATCAAAAAATTAGCTGGGTATGATAGTGTGCACCTGTAGTTCCAGCTACTCAAAAGTCCGAGATGGAAGGATGACCTAAGCCTAGGAGGCTGAGGCTGTGGTGAGCTATGGTCATACCGTTGCGCTCTAGCTTGGGCAACCGAGTGAGATTCCTAACACAATAATAATAATAATAGTCTGGGGAAAGGAAAAAAACAAAAATGATATTAAATTCCAAATTTTATCTTGCCCCAACTCATTTGGGTTTAATTTTCTGCAAAAAATAAAAAAAGTGGTTTACAGAGAATAGATGACTTCCATATTAAGGAAATGATAGAAATATGACATTATTATTATCTCCCTTAAAATCAACCAACACATAAATGCTAGTATTTCTTTTTATGAATAAATGCAAAGACACATTTTATGTCTTAATTAAAAGGGGATTTTTTTTTTTAGTAATTTTTCCTTTAAAATTTATTTTATTTTAAAGATATGGTATACAATTCAGGATTAGGTATGCAAGTGGTTGTTGTACAGGTAAGTAAAGTTTGGACCTGTCTTTGGTCCCCACTTTACCTGGTTTGAGATCTGGTACCCTTATTAATGCTATGTGCCCCCCCCATTTCTTAACTAGAAGTTTTGTGAAGCATTTTAAAATTGATTGCAATTTATACTTATCATTACACAACAATGTATATAAAATCTGTTATTTTATACCTTCAAAAATATTTATTGAAGCTCTATGCTCTCAGTTTCTTGGAGATGTTGTGATAAATTATACCCTGCCCTTATGGAGTTTACAATGTATTGGCAGAAAACAGATGTTAAAATAGCTATGAGAATAAAATGTAATGACATTACAATAGGGGAAATATATGGGGGCTGACAGAGCATTTGGCAAGGGGAATGGGATTGCGTCTGAAATTGGAAGGACGCGTACAAGTAAAATCTCTCTATGGCAAGGAGAGAACGGCATGTGAGATGCCTTGTTACTGAAACGGCCATCCTCTAAGAGAAGCAAATCAAGTCACATCTCAACTAGTAAATAGCTGTGGTCCAAAATAATGCTGGAGTGAGGCCAGCCCTGGACCCTGTGGAATTTGTTTAGGATTTTGGAATTTATTGCAAGGGCAATGGGAAGTCATTTGAAGTTACATGTTTATTAAAATAATCAACCTGGCCAGAAAATGTATGATACTGTTGGGGTCCCTGGGTGGGTGCAAGAGATAAGCAGTTCAGGTGACAGCTGGTGCCAGAGGACAAAAAGAATGAATCATGTCAGGAGACACCAAGAAGGCTAACACAACAAGAACTGCTGGTAGATTAAGAGTGGGAGTGATGGAAAGGGAAGAGTCCAGAATGACATCCTGAGGGCATAAGGGACAGCAAAGAAGGAAGGTAGGTCGGAGATGTGGCAGAGAAAAGCTCTCTTCTGAGTATATGCAGTTTGAGGAGTCTGTTCAGTATGCACATGGCTATTTCCAGGAGGCAGTTGACAATCTATTACTAGAACTCAAGAAAAAGAACTGAATTGGAAATACTTGCTGAAATCATCCGACATATTTGGCAACCAAAACACTGAGAACAGATATGATGGCCTAGGGAGAGAATAGGTAAAACCAGATGAAGATGCAAGTCAGGACCTGGGGAAACATGGCATTTAAGAAAAGGTC
>CAUYQG010125245.1:0-14900 GCA_963574415.1 Tarsius wallacei | reverse complement strand
TTTTCTTTTTCCTCTTTTTTTCCTGGTAGAAAGAAGTTTATTTCTGAGTTTGAATCCAGGGATGATGTTTTCCAGTGGTTACAGCATTTCAATTATAGCTGAGTTTTAGGGAACTAATGTATAACATAGTGACTTAGGGTTAATAATGATATCTCGTATGTTTAGAAAATTTGCTAAAATAAAAGACGTTATGTGTTCTCTCTACAAAAAAAAAATGGCAACTACTTGAGGGGAATGATATGTTTATTACCATAATAGTAATCATCATTTTGCAGTGTATAGGTATATAAAATTGTTACAGTAGCCGGGCTCGGTGGCTCAGCCTGTAATCCCTTGCCTGGGAAGGCTGAGGTGAGTGGATTGCCTGAGCCCGCGGGTTCGAGACCCGCCTGGGCAAGCAAGACCTCATCTCTACAATAAATCAAAAATTAGCCGGGCATGGTAGCGCACGCCTGTAGTTCCAGCTACTTGGAAGGCTGAGGCGGAGGATCGCTGGAGCCCAGCAGGTCGAGGCTGCGGTGGCCGGGAGCGGCCACTGCACTCCAGTCTGGGCGACAGAGTGAGACTCCAACTCAAAAAAAAAAGCAAAAAAACAAAAACAAACAAACAAACAAACAAAAAAAAAGAATGGCCAAAATCCAAAAGGCTGGCAGCATCAGATGCTGGGGAGGATTTGGAGCAACAGGAATTCTAATTCACTGCTAGTGAGAATACAAAATGGTACATGCAAAATAAAAGACTATTTGGCAGTTTCTTGCAAAACTAAACATACTCTTACCATATGATCCAACAATTGCACTCCTTGGTATTCACCCAAGTGGGCTGAAAACTTGTGTCCAGACAAAACCTGTACTTGGATGCTTATAGCCACTTTATTCATAATTGCCACAACTTGGAAATGACCAAGATATCCTCCAGTAGATGAGTGGATAAATAAACCGTGGTGCATCCAGAAAATGAACCAGTCTTCTGTGCTTAAAAACAAACAAAACATACAAACAAGGAAAAACTTTTCAAGCTATTAGAAGACATGCAAGAACCTCAAATGCTCATTACTAGGTGAAAGGAGTTCATCTAAAAAGGCAACATACTGTGTGATTACAACTATATGACATTCTGGAAAAGGCAAAACTATGGAGGCAATAAGATCGATACTTTTCAGAGTAAGTGGGGAAGGAAGGCTGAATTGGCATAGCTCAGAGGACTTTTAGGGCAGTGAAGCTATTCCCTACGACCCCACAATAGTGAATATGTCAACATACATTTGTCAAAACGCATAGGATGTACAACACCAAGAGTGAACTCTCATATAATAACTATGGACTTAAGGTAATAATAATGGGTCAGTGTGCATTCCTGGGTTGTAACAAATGAACCACTGTGGTGGAAGAGACTATGAGGGAGGGACAGGGGTATATGGGAGTTCTCTGTACTTTCTGTTCAATTTTGCTGTAAATGTAAAAATGTTTTAAAAAGTCTTTTTAAAAGGAAAAAAATCCATATTTCAAACTTCTCTAAAAACCTAGAAGATCAGTCGGCATTACAATCATGTTCCACATGATGGTCATCAGGGGGTGAATATGAGTTCCCTCTCGGGTTGGACACAAACTCGGGTTTGTCAGCACTCGCCGAGACTGCTGTATTCCTTTATGTTGCATGACTGGTCATGGGTATCTGAGTCTGTAACTCCTACTGTGGAGAAATCATAATTCTTCATCCCGTGACCCATTTGTGCATCCCACTTTGAGATGTAATACTTGAGTTACGATAGAAAGAGCACCGACTGGATGTCAGAAACAGAAGTTCACAGCAGTGACGACTCCAGGATTCCATATAAAGGATGTTGAAGGGAGGGACCACAATCCAATTGAAATGGGGGCCTAGGGAGTCCTTGAAACTGACTTTACATAGCAAATACATGCACTTCTATAGGGGTCTGTTTTGACCAGCTGATGGAGAATAGAAGAGAGCTACTTCCAGTACTACCTTCCAGCATTGACACCAGCTCAAACTTAGCTCTGCACTAACTAGAGTTTCTTAGGCTCTCTTTCTGAGAGTTAAGTTTCCACAAGTGCAGCCAATAGGGTAAGCTAGAGAGTAGCTACTTCAACATCGTGTCCAAACCAACATCATCAGCATTATCCAGGAGCTGATAAACTGCAGGATCTCAGGCCCTCCTCATGCCTACTGAATGAGAAACTACATTTTCACAGAATCTCCTGATGAGTCATATGCACATTGGAATTGAGCAGTGCTGAGCTAGATAATGTCAGGTTCTCTTTCTGATGACTCAGCCTTGTGAATCTGACAGGTCTAAATTAGAATTCTTTTTCTGCTACCACATTACTTATGTGCCATTGGAGAAAGTACTTGACTTCTCTGAGCCTTTTCACATTAGGGATATTTATACATGCTTCATAAGACTATTGTTATGCTTATAAATTATGATGCACCTACCTCGATGCCTGACATACAGTAGGAATTGAATATATTTTAATTTTCTTCCCTTATCTACTCTCTCCTGCAGAATCGATATTCTGTAACCCTAACTCTGTGGCTCCCATTTCTTGCTATAGACCTCATTTCCTACTGCCATCATCCCCAACTTAAGAAGAAAATAAACATAAAGTAAAAAGCTTACAAAAGTAACATCATATTCTAAAAACTAGAAGTTATTGTGTGGCAGCAAATGGAATTAATGCAGGCTTTGATATGCAATATCCCTTAGAAATAAACAAACTGGCTTCTTTCTCTGCTAGTGTCAGTTGAGCTAGAGATGATCAAACTAACATTTTTGTTTTTCAAATTATCAAAATGATGCTGTTGCTTGGAGAGCAAGATGTGTGCATCCCTAGAGTGTCATCTCAAAACAGGAGGATTGTTGACCCAATTACCTATTAAGTGTTACAGCCTTTCAAAGTAACCCTGACGAAATCTGTTTATTCTAAAGAGTTGTTAGGAGAGAGAAATGTCTCCCAAGATATCTTTTTTAATGCTGTTCCATTGGATTTCGAAGTGATATGTTTTATCTTTTACTGAATATGTTATTATTTTAAAATTGCTCACTTATCTTACACTCTTCATTTTGAATACAACTACACTGTGACTTTTCTGTAAATCTTTTATGAAGAAGGTCTCTGGTGGTCCTCTTTAATTGGTTGAGAATTATCAGTGGCAAGCACTGTCAAAGCTCTAGACAGCATTTCTTTAAAAAAAAAAATTCATGGCACAAAACTTTTCCAGGGATAACATGTCTGGATGCAGATAAAAACAAACCATATTCTCATGTCCACAAATACTGTTTGAACTTGACTTGTCAAAACAAGAAGGACTTTCAAGTGCTCCATTAGCAGTCATATTCTAGAACAGCTTTGTTTTTCAAGACTGAATTATTTGTGTCATGATTATGACAAGACTAGTTGAAAGAAGGAAGGGAATTGAAGAACTTTGCTTATAAAATATTCTTGTATCTCTTCTTCCAGGGCATAGATTTACAGGAGAAATCAAACTCAAGAGTCTCTAAAAGGTTTCTTTATGTCATCTTACAAATCTAGACAACAATTTTATTATCCAGTTTGAAGAAATAAACATAAACACACACAGATGCACACATGTCACATGGACACCATTTCCTCCTTTTTCCCCCCCTCCCTTGGTTGTTGTCTAACCCAAGAGAATTTATGCTTGGGTATATATTGGCCTAGATTGGAATATCTTCTGTCCCTTCCTTCCATTTATGAGTAGCTTCTTAATTCTTTCTCAATGCTCATAGCACAACATGAACAAATGTTTCTTAGATTTTGCTACATATATCCTTGATGGCCACACTGGCTAATGTGACTATTACTACATTCGTAATTAAAAGGTATTTCTAAATGCAGGCATACCTTGTTTTATTGTGCTGCATTTTATTGTAATTTGCATTTTATTGCAAATATGCTTTCCCTGCTTCAACTTATGGTGTCTTATATAAGGAATATAGCCTTATACATTTAATAAGTTTTGTGGCAAACCTGCATTGAGCAAGTTATGTTGGTCCATTTTTCCAACAGCATGCACTTACTTTATGTCTCTGTCACATTTTGGCAATTCTTGCAGTTTTTCAAACTTTTTCATTACTATTATTTCTGTTATGGTGATCTGTAATCAGTGATATTTAATGTTACTTTTGTAATTGTTTTGGGGCACCACAAACTGCACCCATATAAGATGGCAAACTTAACCAATAAATGTTGTGTGGGTTCTCACCGCTCCACCAACCAGCCATTCCCCCATCTCTCTACCTCTCCTTAGGTCCCTGTATTCCCTGAGACCCAACAATATTTAAATTAATCCTATTCATAAACCTACAGTGGCCCCTAAGTGTTAAAGTGAAAGGAAGAATCATACAGTTCTAATTTTAAGTCAAAAGCTAAAAAGGATTAAGCTTAGTGAGGAAGGCAGGTTGAAAGCTAAAACAGGCTGAAAGTGAGGCCTCTTGGATAAAACCGTTAGTCAAGTTGTAAATCAAAGGAAACATTCTTGAAGGAAATTAAAAGTACTACTCCATTAAATGCACAAATGATAAGAAAGCGAAACAGTCTTATTGCTGATATGAAGGAAGCTTTAGAGGTCTGGATAGAAGATTAGACTGGAAGATTAAACCAACCACAACATTCTTAAGTCAAAGCCTAATTTTGGAGCAAGAACCTAATCTTCAATTCTAGGAAGGCTGTGAGAGGCAAGGAAACTACAAAAGAAAAGTTGGAAGCTAGCAGAGGTTTAAGGAAACAACCTGTCTCCATAACATAAAAGTGAAACAAGGTGAAGCAAGGTAGCAAGTGCTCATGTAGAAGCTACAGCAAGTTATTCAAAAGATGTAGCTAAGATAATTGATGAAGGTGGCTATAGTAAATGGCAGATTTCAGTGTACACAAAATAGCCTTTTAATTGGAAGAAGATGCCATCTAGGACTTTCATAGCTGGAGACAAGTCAGTGTCTAGTTTCAAAGCTTCAGAGGAGGCCAGACTCAGTGGCTCAACCTGTAATTCCAGCACTTTGGGAAGCTGAGGCGAGTGGATTGCCTGAGCCCGCGGATTCAAGACCAACCTGGACAACTTGGCAAGATCTCGTCTCTGCAATAAATACATTTTTAAAAATTAGCCAGGCATGGTAGCGCACGCCTGGAGTTCTGGTTACTTGGAAGACTGAGGTGGAAGGATTGCCTAAGCCCAGCAGGTCGACACTGGGGTGGTAGTGAGTGTGCCACTGCACTCCAGCCTGGGTGACAGATTGAGACTCCAACTCAAAAAAAAAAAAAAAAAAGAAAAAAAAATGAAATGGGCAAACGCATTCCAAAAGAATCTCCAAAAAAAAAATTCACTGAAGCTGAATGCAGTCTCTCACAACAAATTAGCCGGTACGCTGATGCTGATGGGTTCCTAAAACACTTACCTGTTGGGGGAAGCTTGTTTTACAAGGAGCTTACCCTTCAAAAGAGAATTTCGGGGTTTTTTTGGGTCCCCCTCATAAGTATATTGGAACACTAAAATCACATTTGGTCCTAACCTGAGCACACATCACTAAATTCAAGTGAATTAAATGCAGTAATATGGGATTCTAATACACCATCAAAGTGAGGGAGCTTATCATATCTCAGTGACATCCACCATATAAGTCCGTTTTACTGACTCTGTTTTGGCTCCATAGTAATCAAGCAGTTTTCTGATTACAACTTGGCTTCCCAAACGATATATAATGGGGAGAAAAACCTCTGATCTAATCTATTCCATGGTTACATTTCTTATTGTAAAATAACAAATTGGTGTCCTGGCTTTATATATCAGTCTCTAATACTAGGTTAATGTGAGTCTTCCCCTGAGAGATAGATCAATGTACTTATATAATAGGCTTCTGAGCCTGCACCCCTAACCCCCTGGGCTGTGATACATTTACCCAAGTAACGCTGTCCTAGAGAGAACCATCTAAATGGCCTGAAAGCCTTCCCAGGTGTAGCAACTATATTTACTGTACACAGACTAGCCATGAGCTCATCCACATTTCTTAGCTCTCTTGCTGTTAGATGGAACTATGTGACCAGTTCTGGCCAACACGCTATGAATAGAATGACACCTATCACTTCTCAGCCAAAGCATAGTGAAGTTTCCATATACGCATTCCTCTGGTTGCAGCAACTACAGAGGCCACATGTTGAGATGGCAGAATGAAAATCCAGCCTGGGTCTCTGTGTGATCATAAGGAGCAAAACCCTTCCCGACCTGTGCTAGACAACTGAGTAGAAATAAATGTTGGCTATTTAGCCACTGTGATTTTGTAGATATTTCATATGTTAGCATAACCTAATCTAATTCAGTACACTAGGAAAATGCCAGCTTTACTGGGCATTTTTTTCAACCATTACAATAGACTTGAGTGCTGGAATTCAGTTCTCACAATCTCCCCATATTCTCCTCTGTCCATTCTCAGGAAGATCAGGTAAGAGGTGGGCAGAAGCAGAAGAGGCCAGAGCACGCGCTGGAACCAGCACTCTCAAACCTGTCCTGCTCATATCAGCAGATAACTCACTCACTAATCCCAACATGCTAATCCCAGGGGCTCTTTGCTCCTGCTACCCAAAAATGGCATTTTAAAATATTCGTACAAAAAAAAAAGCTGCTTAGTGACTATGGAGACAAAACAGGGAGACTCAACAAAATGGACTTAAAAGGCAGATGTCACCAAAACATCAGCATCCCCACTTGGTAGTGCATTAGGATCCCATTACACAGCATTTAAATTTAGTTGAATTTGCTAATATGTGCTCAAGTCGGGACCAAATGTGATTTTAGTGTTTAAATATATTATTTTAATATAGGTATGAACATATTTATACAAAGAGAAATAGATGTCTTGGCTATCTACTTGTGCGCCTGTCCTGCCCCACCCCCGCTTCCCTGGTAGCTACTTCTCTCACACATATACACTACAGCATCTGGGTCAGCAGGCTGATGAGAAAATATAGTAAACACGACCGGCAGTTCTTATTCTGACTTAATTGTCCATTGCCAAATGAACAATTTCAAAAAATCACTTACAAAAGTGAATATATGGTTTGAAAATATAGGATGAAAATTCAAACAGGTGCTACAAATAGTAACTTTCTTTCTTTGTTTCTTTTTTTTTGAGTTGGAGTCTCACTCTGTCACCCAGGCTGCAGTGCAGTGGCACGCTCACAGCCACCCCAGCGTCAACCTGCTGGGCTCAGGCGATCCATCCGCCTCAGCCTTCCAAGTATCCAGAACTACAGGCGTGCGCTACCACACCTGGATAATTTTTTTATTTATTATAGAGATGAGGTTTCACCAAGTTGCCCAGGCTGGTCTCAAATCTGTGGGCTCGGGCAATCCTCTCTCCTTGGTTTCCCAAAGTTCTGGGATTACAGGATTGAGCCACTGTGCCTGGCCCAAATAGTAACTTTCATGTAAAAAAGAAGCCAGAGTCATCTCAGGGACTTGTTGCCAAAAAATATCTATTAAGAGTTTAAGCTGGGCACAGTGGTTCATGCCGTAGTCCCAGCACTTTGGGAGGCCAAGGAAGGAGAATTACTTTAGCCCACGAGCTCAAGATCAGCCTAGGCAGCATAGCAACACCTTGTCTCTACATGGCAAGATCTCATCTCTACAAGAAATAAGAAATAAATAAATAGCCAGGCATGGTGGTGCACGCCTATATTCCCAGGCTGAGGTAGAAGGATCACCTGAGCCCAGGAGGTTGAGGCCATGGTGAGCCGTGCTCATGCCACTGCACTCCAGCCTGGGTGACCGAGTGAGATCCCGACTCAAAACAGAGTATAGCATATATTTGAGAGATCAAATTTAGGTCCTTTCAACCATGCATTTATATAAAATTATTCATATAGTTTAGTTCCATGTTGTGAAAACCTCACACCTAGTGAAAAACCCTCTGGTGATTCTCACCTGTTGTATTTTGACACATGGATGTGTTGTGATCAGTTGTGGAGTCTGGGGGAGGCCACCGGTGACTCATTAAGTTAAGGCACTGACACTGGTGAATTACAGACTTTATTGCAAATCGGGGGACATACAAGATTATTACTATAATAAATTCACTCTTACATGCTTTAGCAAAAATCAGTAAAAGTAGGAAACCTGATAGCAATTAAGGTGAAAAATTCGAGACACACAGGAATTTCCAACTGATTTGCTTGCAGTTTTTGAGACAGCTAAAAATTGTTGTCAATGAGATCACCTTAAACAAATACTCTTAATGACTTGAAAATGTTCCCATCCCAAAGTCAACTAAGGGTATTCAATATTATAAATGTAACTGAATTTAATGTTAAGACCCATTTTATTAAGGTAAGAGAAGAATCCATTATCACTCTAAAGCCATATATCAAGAAAAACATTCAGAGGTATATTACTCTTGGTGTTTAGTTTTAGTACTACAAAAAGTAGCCTAATACGCACTCTTTGGTCTTGCTTTTCTGGATTTTGTCCTGATTTTTAGTAACTGTACATGAGTGCAACAATAAAGGAAATAATTTTTAGTTATGTAAAATTACTCCCAGTCTTGTCCCCTTCGTGTGAACTATTTTCATTTTGAAAACTTCATGGCTCACACTTGTTCATATAAATTCAGAAGCTCCTTTAGACATAGCATAATGTTGCTAACATTTTATGGCCTGCATATATTTTTTTCTTAGTATTATGTCAAGAAATATTTTCCTATATTGTCACATAGTTATTGGATCATTTTAATGGCTGCAAAATATTCTATCAGGTACTCACAAGTGTAAGTGGTTTACTCTCACTCCTCAGAAATGTATTCCTCCTTCTCTGATTGGTAGTTATAATTAAATGAAGTGACAGCATTATTCTTTGTTACTGGATAATTACATTTCAGATATACTCATGGGTGGAGCCAAAACTCCATTAGCTCATTAGTCTGGAAGCATTACTAAATCTCCATTAACCAGTCTTCATTTTTCAATTTTTAACATGAGGATTACATGGACTACTCTACACATTTGCTAAAGACAGCCCCTTACATTTCTTTTTATGTGGAAAACACTTTGTCGTAGAGTCAGCAGCATCACAGCACACCCATCTCTAGGCTGTCAGCGTGCCCTCTAAAACGATGGCAGTACCTCCACTAATATCAACACGTCCATCTGGACGCAGTGAAATCTTCAGCTCTCCTCCTCGGCGGGAGCACTGAAAGGCTAGAGAAAACACAAAACGTGTCACAAATGAGAGCATTTTCAATATCTTTAATTAACAGAACATAGTGAAAGACTTCTTATTATAAACCCGAGAGTCCTCCTAGGTCAGTGTAAAGAATAAAGTTCTTCATCTGTTCAAGGTACTGCCCAATCCCACTCCCTTTCTCCTGAACTGAGAGGGCCACAAAATCAATTTGACCTACAAAAAAACACCTCCATATCTTCCCTTCCTGAGTCTTTTCCTGGGCCACTTACTCTACTACTTCCCATAATGCCCCAGACACATCCCACCCATAGCTTCTTCCCCTGTGGAAGATGTGTGAAAAGATAGCGGCATGACCTATAAGTCTAAGAAAATGAAGAGGTCTTGGCTCTCCTGAAAAGGCCCCATATTTTCAGCTCTGAATAGGACAGAGGGAGACAAAGAGAGTGCACTCATAACGAAGTCAAGCAACCACATATGCCAGACACAAAAGAAGCTTAGCCTCAGCTTCCAGTACTTAGGAGAATAATTACCACCACCAAAAAAACAAACAGCCACCCAAATCAGGGTCAAAGGCCTAAATCCCCCCATTTAGTAAGAACTTCATCCTTTAGGGTCAGTATCCTCCCTTGATGATCAGGGCATGGCAGTCTCAATTGGCTGCACTCTCTTTTCTCTGCCCCTGATCAATATGTTAATCACCAGAGACTTGGTATAAAGCAACGTGTTTCACTCAATCCTGTGGCTAGCAGTAACAGTGAGGAACCTCGGCAATCATCTAGTCTCAACATATCATATTATATAATATCTCGGGGCCAAAATCACACAGCTAGTTAATTTTATTCAACAAACACTTATTGGGCAGTTATTGTATCAGATGTGCCTGTGTGTTAGGGGAGGCAGAGCAGGAGGATGTTTGGGGCGGAGGATATTTAAGGGTGAAGGAATGTTAAAACCTGTTGTTTTTCACATGGGTGATACATCCCATTTGATGACATTTTCAAGGGAGTAGTACATATGAGAAGGAACTCACTTAGAGTTAGGAAAATAAAAAATAAATTGGAAAAGAGCTGTCCTACCATGCATTTCTTTCTTCCCCAGCTGCTGGGACCAGTAGCTGCTGAGAACAGTATGTGCGGACCCTTAAAAGAAGCAAGACATTAGGAAACAATCCCAAAGAAAACAGGGGTAACTTTGTGGTAAATTTACAAGCAATTAAAATCAATTATCCAGCTTGACTAAACCTTAAATCACATAATCATTGTGCTGGCCAGGCCACAGCAGAGTGTAGAATTGTGAATCTCCAATTCACAATTGGAGCGAAAAGGGAAGACATACGACTTAGGACAAGCTCTGCCAAATTATGTATCAAATACGTCTTCCAGTTTCTAAAGACTGAATTAAACTGCAGATTCTAATTCTTAGCTTTTCTACCAGCACATCATCACCCTTGGTAGGAAAACCAAGAGCTTCACATAAATCTTTCTACATCTTTCCAGGGAAAATATCACCTTCCTCCTAAGGTATGTATACAAGGGAATGTGGGAACTCTCACAAAAGTTTCCACTGAGCCAACATTTCTGGGTTTGTGGTGCCAAAGAACTTTCTTTGTAGTGAAATATTGTTTCACATGATTGTACCTTATTAGATCAGGGATTAGATATTAGAATGAAGAAGACTGGGCGCAGTGGCTTGTACCTATCTATAATCCCAGCACTTAGGGAGGCTGAGGCGAGAGGATCGCTTGAGCCCAGGAGTTCAAGACCAGCCTGGGCAACATAGCAAGACCCTGTCTCTACAAAAAAAAAAAAAAAAAAAGATCAAAAAAATTAGCCAGGTGTGGTGCTCACCTGTAGTCCCACGGACTCAGGAGGCAGAGGCAGGGGGACTGCCTGACCCCAGGAGGTCAAGGCTATGGTAAGTGGTGATTATGTCATTGCACTTCAGTCTGGGCAACAGAGTGAGAATCTGACTCAAAAAAAAAACATAAAAATAAAATGAAGAAACAAAATGTAAAGTAATAACTGACAGAAAAGTCTTTGAGAGAGAAAAGTATAAGGAAGAAAAGGCTTCTCTGTTCAGGGAAAGTGTTATAAAATGTTCAAGTAGGTATTTTAGTTTTAGCACTGAAAGTTCCACATCCCAAGAAACCCCTTATTCCCAAGCAAACCCAGATAGTTGGTCATCGAAGTTCAAAAGTCTCCATACTCTAGAAAAGCATTATTACAGGGGAAAAAACTTGTACTGTGTACCAATTAAGCTCTTTGTGAAGCAGCTCAGCATGTGCAAATCTGCTCAGAACTTCTCTTCCATGGGGAAGCTGGACTGCATGGATGTTGTTGGGTATTTTCCTGAGTTTCTAAAAGTGCTTGTTTGCTGGGCTTTGGATATAACGTGTTTGTTCCTTAGAGAGTAACTGAGCCCTCCAGGCCCTGCCACATGACCAGAATGGGAGCCTTGAAGCCTCTGCCCAGCTTTCTTTGGCCCTGGCCCCCTCATCCTACCCACAAGTCTTCCCCACCAAGCATTCCTACTGTTCCCAAAGAGGGTGAGAGTAGGAGGTATGGCATTTCTGCTCAACTTGGATTCTACCCCTTTGCTTCCGGCTAGTGGACAATCTGGAATTGTTGGCTCAGGGAGCCAGTTTCCTTGTTTTTATTAAAATAACTAATAGTGACTGGGCACTAACGATGTGCCAAACACTGGACTAAGTGCTTACCATGCACTGTGTTTACATAACCCCAAGTTAATATTTTATAGAGAAGGGAACTGAGACTTCAAAAAGTTAAGTCACTTAGTCAAGGTCAAGAGCTAAGGAGCTAGGAATGCAAACCGAGCCTATCTGACACTAAAGTTTAACCCCGCTACACTGCTTCCTTTATTTTGAGTTTTTCACAAGACTTCAGAGAAGAGATGGTGGAGGAGGGGGAGAGATTAAGAAACAAGACAGCTCAAAACCCAAGCAGCCTGAAAGGTCACGTGAAGGACACTCAAATAGCTATTTGTTATCCTTCTCTTCTGTTCTTTAGCCCTCCCCTGGACTCGAGAAAAAAATACCTGTTACAGGGTCTTCAGCCACACCAACCCATGGCGCAAAGTATCTGGAGTAAAAGTCGAATGCTCGAGTCTGTCCATCAGGCTCTCCTTTAAGAGTGAGAATGAGTCCTCTCACCTTCCCTGTGTTTTCAACTTGCACCAGATTATTTGTGCTTACTTTCAGATTCTCCAGAAATGACCTTGTTCATAAACGAGATAGATTAGGACAAACCCATTTTACAGACCACCCACTATGCAGACTCTTAAAACAAGCCTGGTTACAGGTTGCCCAAACAGCTCAGCAGGAGGGGAGGAAAGAACAAGTAATATTTTCTTACTGGGGAAATTCCCTGGCTGTATAAATCATGGTTTAATTAGACCCAGCACAGCCAGACCAAGCCAGAACTATAAATCCCGGTGCTCAGCCTTTCCCAAAGTGATGATGCGGCCAAAAATCTTACCTGTCATAGGTGTCACTGAGCCGGACGAGGAGCTTTCGTGTATCTGGAGAATAGCGGATGTCCTGAACCAGTGTGTCACCTATGGCAGTCTGGGGAGACAGACCAAAAATTCCTGAGGAACATGCCCTGGGTCAAGTTCCCTGAAATGGGGAATGACTTCTCAATAAGTATCTGCTGTGAGCCAGGCACACCCATCATCTCTGATCCTCAAGAGTGTTAGTTTCAGGGTTTAAGATGATACCCAAGGATAGCCAGTTTCCTGCCTACCAAAGAGGCCTTTGTCAGTCTCAAAATAGGCACTGTGCACAAGGGTCTACTACGAGCCTCAATACACACAATTCCTTCAATTGGGTATATTCCCCACAAAGAAGAGACATAGAGAGGTCCAGGGTCGGTGTCGGTGTCTCTCTCTCTCTCTCTCTCTCTCTCTCTCTCTCTCTCTCTCTCTCACACACACACACACACACACACACACCTTGACCCAGATCTGAGTGGCCATGGGGTCAGGGATCTAAATTTCTACTGTCTACTGTCTTTAGAGATATGATGCCTCAGGCCCACCTCTGAGAGTTGTTATGAGGATTAAGTGAAATAATATATGTGGAGTACCTTTGCAGCAACTAGAACTTTCTACATGGCAAGGACGCAAGGCTGGCAGTTTGATTGGAATTGGGGACTAGAGGACTCCTCTTATGCTACTCTGCTTGGCAAGCGCACTATTTTCACTTAGATTGTATGTTACAGATCAGTAACATGACATTTTCTCAAGATACCTTAGTTCACTCTACCTAAGACTGCACTTATCCAAGAACATTATTTGTTTGTATGTTTGTTTGGGAATGGGTTGGGGCATTGAGGGAGATTATGAAGAGACAGCCCCCGCCAAGGCATCCTTTGGCACCACCTCAGCTGCCAGGCAAAGCTGCTGATAATTAGATGGCAGCTGTAGGTCACCATTAAGTGGCTTCAGGTCCTCTAACTCTCTTGTTAGTGACCAAGATACTCAAGTTCCCACAGCCAGAATTGTTTCTGCCATGGGTGGGGCTTGGGCCTTCGGCCTCTGTGACTATGGGCTGACCAGTGTCTCTTCCTCAAGAAATGGGAACTCCTACAGTCAGATCCTGTATGTTTGCCAGAGCCTTTGAGTCTCTATAACCCTGCTCTTCTCTGTATGGGTGCATATACCGATTTGAAAGTTTTAATTCTCAGCTGAAAATCTTATCATCAGCTTCTAAGGAAGAACACAAAATGACAATACTCATACTCACAATAAATAACTCTGTACGACCCCATTTTACAAATGCTGACCCTGAGGTCTAGAAAGACTAAGTTCTTTCTACCACGAAGAATGCCCTGATATTTTCCATTTTCTTGCTGATATGCTTAAAGTAGTTCATTATAAATTTGACTTGTCTCCAGAAACTCAAGCTGTGGGTGGGGTTGAATATAAATCAGGATTCATGATGCTTGTTTATGCTCTTTGGAAACTTAGATAAAGTGAAACACTAAAGATATTATAAATGCCATAGGTGAAATTTCACTGAGAAACACCCCAATGGTACCCATAATAAACCATACCACAGAACAGTTTTTCTCATGACAGCCCTTGCTCTGGTCCTGATCTGAGCCCTCTTCTCTCTGCACATGAAGCAACTGGTCATCCACGGATGCTCTGGTCCTCCGGCATCCCCATGGGACAACTGTAGTGCCTACCTCACTAGGTAATATTGAGAGTTTGATTTCAAGTCTCAAAAATTCAAGTATTACCAGTCATACAACTCAAGAATTTATTAAGTTATACATGCAAAACACACTTCTAATTACATTAACAAAAGATCAGTGTAAAAATACTCCACAATTCTGCAACTGTCAATTTAAAAAATTTTGGCTGGGCTCGGTGGCTCAGCCTGTATTCCTGCGCCTTAGGAGGCTAAGGTGAGTGGATTGCCTGAGCCCGCGGGTTCGAGACCCGCCTGGGCAACTTGGTGAGACCTTATCTCTACAATAAATCAAAAAAAAAATAGCCAGGTGTGGTAGCGCATGCCTGTAGTTCCAGCTACTTGGAAGGATGAGGCAGAAGGATCGCCAGAGCCCAGCAAGTCGATGCTGCGGTGACTGTGAGTGTGTCACTGCACTCCAGCCTGGGCAATGGATTGACACTCCAAAACAAAAAACAAAAACAAAAACGTTAATATA